>JAULJZ010179108.1:0-47283 GCA_032270985.1 Heliamphora pulchella
AATTCTTGCATTAAGTTTTAATTGCATATCTAGTTTCTGTGAGTTATTAAGAGTTTTTCTGAAAAGTTATTTTTAAATATCCATTGCTAGCAAAGAAACCCAATTCTCCCCCCCTCTTGGGTTGCCTGTTTCCTAACAGAATGTACATGGAACTGGGCCATAGATTCAAGCAGCACAGCAAAATTGAGACCAAATATTTGATTCAGCTTTGTTAAGTCAACTGATCTTGTTGTTGCACATCCAATTCGGTGATTGTTGGACACCATTTAAAAGTTATCAAATTTGAGTGTGAATATACTAACTGCATGTTTATGTAAGCAATTGAATCACTGGTGGACGATATAATATCCCGAGTTTAACCCAGCTCGGACAAGGAAAGAATTGGACAAAGTGAAATTGTGTTGTTTTGATTAGTCATGATGTAAAGAAATAATATTATGAAGATTTGTGTGCTTATAATATTAGTGTACCTCTCGCTTTATAGTTTCAAAACACTCTTGCTCTCAACTTTTTTGTTTCCCGTTTTAATACTTATGGAAACCTCGAAGTTTCGTTCATTGTTTAGATGCTCTTTGCTTGCTGTACGAAAGTTTTTACTTGCACGATTACACAAATATACTTTTGTGATTTATTCTACCAAGTTGCAAGCTATAGATATGTGCATGTTTTCAAAATGCTAAAAACAGGATGCCTGAGGTTGAAAGATAATGATATATTTTCTACATTAACACTAGAAACACAATCTTAGTTTCCAGATGTTACAAAACCAATTGACCCAAAAGTTTTAGCTCTTAGGGAACATTATCAACAATGCATCTCCAGCTCTTATACCCTGTCTCACATGCAACCCCATTAACTTGCCGGAAATCAAGTAATGCACAAACTAAATTGAGCGTAGGACACCTCAACGGTGATAGTGAAGGGAGCCAATATCATTAGTGGAAGGGACAGCCACATCATCATCAAGTGCTACTATAGCAGCTGCAGCATCACCAATATGATGCAGCAGCAGTAGCTTCACATACTTAACTGAAGTACTTAGAAAACATATAACTGATGTAGCATAGGAGGTTAGTTAGCTGGTTAGATGAGATTTATACATAACCAGATTCTGGTGTAGTCCAGGTAAGTATAAAAGAGCACAGAGTGTACACACTTTTAGTTAATGAGAATCATTCCTTCAAGTTCATAAACTTAATGATGTGGACAATATATGGCATTGTATTCTTAGATTTTATTCATTTTCTTTATAGTAGTAAGATGTTATATTATTTAGGTATTATTTTACTTCCTTTTTTCAGTTAATTAGAATATTATATAATTTTGTTTCCTTTAGATAAAGATTCAAGTTTCTATTTTTAATTAGGGTGTAAGCTTATAAATAAAGTAGTCTTTCAATGCTTTGAGCATATTGGGTTTAATAAAAATAGAGTGATTATTGTGTGATTTCTCCCTCCTCTCTCTGTCTTCTTCCCATAATTTATGTTCTTCTTCTAATCCCTAATTCCTATCTCATTCTAATCTATTGGTCCTACATCACTTTTTCATGTTATCAGAGCCCTAGAAAGCTCTTACGAGCAAAGCTATCATCAGTGGCAGGCTGGTCCTTCATCTTCTTTGTCTGTTTGTCTTCCTTCAAATCTTCAACTTCTCATATCAAGTCTAAAAACTTTGATTACTGTTAAGCTTGATGGATCTAATTTCGTCAGCTGGAAGAATATAGTTCTTAACATACTCTGAGCAACATATCTTAATGGCTATGTACGCGGATCTATTGGATGTCCTGCAGAGAAAGTGCTTGATGCTGATAATATTCAGGTAGTGATTTCTGAGTATATTCTTTGGAAGACAATAGATGCTCATATCAACAATTGCATCACTGCAACTCTCTCACCATCAATATATTCTTTGGTTCTTCAATTTAGAAATAGTAATGAAATTTGGAAGGCAATTCACACATTCATCAGTTAAAAATTAAATTGAATGTTGTGACTAAAGGTTTGCTGACAATGGAAGCGTATTTGAATCACATCCATCACATGGAAGAGCAATTAGCTATTGTTGCCTCAGCAGTCAGTGATGAAGATCTTGTTTTAATCACACTCAATGGTCTTCCAGATGAATACAATGCACTTAAAACAACAGTTTGAGCAAGGCCCTAAACCCATTACAATGGATGATTTGAGTGCTCTTTCGTGTTCTGAGTCAATTCATGTTGAGTCGCAATTGAAGAACAAATCAGGTTCAGATCACACAGTTGCATACACTGCAATAAGAAATGATAATACAAACGAAGGTTTCTCTAGATCATCTGGTTATAATCCAATGCCTATGAATGTTAGAGGAAACAAAAGTATCTTTAGAGGCTATAAAGATATGTCTTTGAATTTTAACACCAGAGGAGAAATATAAGGATGACGTGTTAGGCAATTTTATCAAAACCATAATTCAACTATTCTTATCTGAAAGGAAACCATTATACACCTGAATGTTGGCATCGAATGGATGCCACCTATCGACCTTCTCAGCCTCAACATGTTTCTGGTGGTTCTTTAAAAAATAATAAGAAAGCCTGCTGGTCTGCAACAAGTACAGATCCACGACCACTCAACTGGTACATTATTCAGTAGCAACATATCATATGACAAATAACTTGGATAATCTTCAGCAGTATCAGTCGTATCAAGGCACTGACCAGGTTACTTCCGGCAATGGTAAATCACTTCCAATCTTGAACACAGGCTAGGGTATATTACCTACTCCTCATCATACATTCAAACTTAATCATGTTCTTCATGTCCTTCATCTTAGTCCCAACTTATTATATGTACATCAACTTGCATCTGATAACAATTGTTTTGTTATCTTTGACAAGAACTAATTCTTCATCCAGGACAAAGTGACAAAGAAAATTTTGTATAGAGGTCACAAGGATCATATCAAATGTCTGGAAATTCACTCTCTGTAACATCAACTTCTCGTAATCCTCATCATTGTTTTTCTGCAACAATAACTGATTCTCTGTGGCACTACAGATTGGATCATCCTTCTCTTGCTAAGCTAGGACATCTTCTCAAGAAGTTCAAGTGTATAGTTATCTCTAAAAGCATAGTTTTATGTACCCACTGTTGTGTTGCAAAATTGCATCAATTACCACTTGATTTGTCTAATTGCATTGCAAATAAACTCCTCTCACTAGTTCGTAGTGATGTTTGGGGACCCTTTACTGCCGAAAATTCTCCTTACAAATATCGTGAGTTTTTTGTTGATGACTATAGCAAGTTTTGCTTATAAAAGCAATGTATTTGATAAGTTTCTTGAATTTAAACAGTATGCAGAAAAACAATTTGAAACTCCACTTAAGATTCTTCGAACTGATGGTAGTGGAGAACATAGTAGCAATAAATTTTAAAATTTTCTTGTTGCTCATGGCATTGTTCACTAGAAATCTTGTCCTCATGCTACATCTCATAATGGAGTCTTTGAAAGAAAACACGGACACTTGATCGAAACCACCATCGCTCGACTACATCATTCATCAGTCCCTCGCCAATATGGGTTCGATGCTCTAGCCACATCAGTATACCTTATAAATCATTTGCCCTGTAGCACCTTGCAAAATCTCTCTTTATAAAAAATCATTGCAACAGGTCCCTGATTTTCTATTCATGAGAACATTTGGCTGCAAGTGTTATCCATGGACTTGAGCTTATAATGCCCATAAACTACAACCAAGGTCTCTTTCTTGTGTATTCTTGGGATATCATCGTACCACCAAAGGATATCTTTGCTTAGATTCCAATACTGGATATATTTATCTTGCAAGACATGTAATTTTTGATGAAACTCTTTTTCCTTTAACTTCACCATCATTTACATCTAATTCCTCTTTACTTAGTCTGCAACAACTTCACCATCATCTACATCTAATTCCTCTTTACTTAGTCTACACCATTTCTTTTGCCCTTCCTTTTCTCCTATCCCTCTAGTGTCTACTTCGTCCTCTTCTTCTTTCACATACTGCAGCTTTACCTACTATTCCTTCTCACAACCATCATCCCATGTTAACCAGGTTAAAACTTGGAATTCACAAACCCAAAATCCCCATGTGATTGTCATCTATCACTTCTACTTCTCAACATATTCAACCCACTACATTTGCCCAGGCTGCGAAATCTTCCCAATGGTGTCAGGCCATGCAACAGCAGTTCACTGCATTACAGCAGCCATGTATTTGGCAACTTGTTCCTTTGCCTGCCCAAAAGCACACTATTGGTTGTAAGTGGATTTATCGTCTCAAAAGGAATTCTGTTGGCACTATAGCAAGGTACAAGGCTAGATTAGTGGCAAAGGGCTACTTGCAAGAGGAAGGAATTGACTATCAAGAAACTTTTAGTCCAGTGGCCAAACAGCCCATAATTCGACTATTTCTCATTGGCTCTTCACTTTGGCTGGTCCATCAAACAATTAGATCTCTCTAATTCCTTTTTACATATTTTATTGACTGAGGAAGTTTATCTGGATCAACCTCAAGGTTTAGAAGACTCTATTTGTCCTCACTAGGTTTGCAAGTTAAAAAATGCCATTTATGATTTGAAGCAAGCCCCCATGGCATAGTTCTCCACCTTTTCGTCTGTCCTCATTTCTTATGGTTTCAAACAGAGTCATGCTGACAACTCTCTGTTTGTTTACAAAAACCCCACCTTATCATCATTCTTCTCATCTATGTGGATGACATACTCATTGCTGGAAGTATATCCTCTTTAATTCATTCTCTATTGCACCACATTGAAGCTTCTTTTTCGGTCAAAGATTTAGGTTCTTTATCCTACTTTCTTGGTATTTCAGTTTCTTCCAACTCTTTTGGTTTCTCTCTCACAGAAACAATATGCTCTTGACCTTCTTGAAAAAGCTGGAATGTTAAATTGCAAACCCTGTTCTGCACCTGTGGCTTTAAAGCTATCTGTTGCTAATGCGAATGTTACCCTTTTTTCTCAGCCATCTTTGTATCGGAGCTTAGTTGGAGCTTTTCAGTATCTTACCATACCTCGGCCTGATCTTTCTTTAGCTGTGAATCAGGCATGTCAGCATATGCATGCCCCTACTACTGGCTATTTTTCCTTTCTTAAAAGATTTCTTTGATACTTGAAAGGAATTTTGGATTCTGGTCTTCAATACAAACCTGGTGGCCTTACTCTTCTAGTATATTCAGATTTGGACTGGGCTGGTAGTCCATTGAATAGAAGATCAACTACTGGTTTTTGTGTTTTCCTTGGACTTAATCTTATCTCTTGGTCAGCTAAAAAGCAAGCTACCGTCGGTCGGTCATCAACTGAAGCTGAGGATAAAGCTCTAGCTCAAACCGCAGCAGAATTGAGTTGGATTTGAATGCTTCTAGCAGATTTCTGTCTTTCCTTACTACTTCTCCTATATTGTGGTGTGATAATCTTCGGCTACAGCTTTGGTCTCAAATCATGTGCTTCATGCTCGAACGAAACACATAGAGGTTGAATATCACTACATTTGTGAGCAAGTTGCAACTGGTCTTCTATCTGTCAAATCTATTGCTTCCACTAATCAATCGGCCAATACTTTACAAAGCCTTTATCTATTTCTTGGTTTCATACCTTATTTTCCAAGCTCGTGATGATAGTGAAGGGGGTGTCAAGATCATCGGTGGAAGGGCCAGCCACAGCATCATCAAGTGCTGCTATAGCAGCTTCAGCATCACTAATATGATGTAGCAGCAGTAGCTTCACAAACTTAAAACTGAATTAGTTAGAAAGTGTATAAGTGATGTAGCTTAGGAGGTTCGTTAGCTGTATGCATAACCAGATTCTGGTGTAGTCCAGGTAAGTATAAAAGAGCACAGAGTGTACATACTTTTAGTTAATGAGAATCATTCCTTCAAGCTCATAAACTTCTTCAAATGGTACCACCTCTTGGAACCAAAGCTCAAATATCATGTTGGACAAACAATTGTTCCAATAGTTGAAGCTGTTACATAATACCGGGAATGTATATTTAGTCTAGCATTGGGTGGAATTCGTGTGTAAAATGTATTGCTTCCATCGTCACCCCCTCCATTGTGGCAAAGAAATCATCTACAGTGTTCAGTTTCAGAATTCATTACAATTACCCTCTTCCTGATTTGTCAAGTGAGATGACTCAGGAGTTTAAATTTGATATAAGTATATACACATCACTGCTGATAGTTATTCTGTTGGTGCACTTAATAATTGGAATTTCTTATTGTATTTTGCTTCCTATGCTTTAGTTTGATCCAAATGGAAGGCAGTGCTTGACAATGGAGGGTTATCGAGCGATTGGACGTATAATCCGTAGTTTGGCTGATGAGCACAGCAATGGACGCCTATTGATTGTCCAAGAAGGCGGTTATCATGTTACATATTCAGCTTATTGTCTTCATGCAACGCTTGAAGGCGCACTCAACCTTCCACTTCCTATATTATCTGATCCCATTGCTTATTACCCAGAAGAAGAGGCCTTTGCTGCTGAAGTCATTAGATCTATTAAACGGTTCCAAAGAGATACTATACCATTCTTGAAAGGAGCCTAATCACAGATCCCCCCCCCCCCCACCCCCACCCACACACACACACACACACACACAAAAATGCTCGTTGGTTTTTAACTTGTATGCTACGCAAAATGTAAAATTCTCTAGAATGACGAGTTGCTCGATTTCAATGAGTTTTTGGAATTTTTATGTAGAGCTTGTAAAATATACTGGATGACTATCTATAATTGGTAATGTGGATGGATGTTTGTGTATTTATGCATTGAGATACATCTCTTGTTTTCTGCTGTCATGCTCTATTTTTACTTCAATAAATGTGATTGTTTAGATATGTAAGTAAAATTGACATATGTATATACAGCGGAAATATAAATAATGTACCTTCAACTTTAATTGTTTAAGTGTTGAATAAGATCTGCACTTACAGAGTAAATATAAATAATGTACCTTCAACTTTAATTGTTTAAGTGTTGAATAAGATCTGCACTTACAGAGTAAATTTTCTAACCTTATAGTCTTGTCTTGATGAAAACTGTTGATGGATCACAAGTAGTTTCATTATAGGTTAGGTTAAGGATCCGTCTTATTTATAGGCAACGATATTCTTCCATCAAGGAATACTAATTGCACCTATTCATAATGGGTACCTATTCACGTAAAGATGTAAGTTTTACCAATAATCTTCTAATTAATGTGTATTTTGCTTTATTTACTACTCAGTAAATAATATAAATAGTTATAAATATCTATGTGGGCCACATATAGGTTTTTTTAATGAAGAAATTCTTACATTCTTCTACTTGGACAACATAAGACTTTAATGAGTGATAGTAATTATTATACCACCTGTGTCATCTACCGTAAAACGCTCCCATTCAAATAAAAAACTCTACACATGAATCACAGTGGTTATATTATTATAAGTATTTTCTTCTATATATTACAACGTATAGCATTCTCTGAATACTTACTTTAAGAGTTACTTTAAATTTATGAATGTGCTACCAGTTAGCCATTCAAATCCCACTTCATGTATCCCAACGAATAAACTTATACCAAACTTTATCTGCACGCTTTCTTTATTTTATAAGAATTTCAAATTATATATAAAATGAGCTATTAACGAGAGAAATGAAATATATAATAGCTAACAAATTTCATAAGTATCACATGACCATTGTACTGAATTGTCGACAATCTTTTAGTTATCAAATCCATAATCATTAGCCCAAATATTTTATGTTCAATAAGCACTTTCTGTTACTCAACATTCTCTCCCATAATGAGGTACTCTATGTCGATAATTTTTTTTTGGCATTTGTCCTTATTATTCTCAGAGTAAAATTTGTAGTCGAATTTTCGTAAGGTTCTTTAATGTTCTCGACCAAAAAATCGACAATCTTAAGACGCATAATGCCTGTATAATAATTTCATAACTCTAAGTTTGAAAAAACAAACAATTCCTGATAAATATTCAACTTATAGTTCTCGATCTTAACAAGTACATCATTATTTTAGTTGCAGCTTTTAATTTTTTCTAACTAAATCTACTTATTCGCAGTAGGTACTACTATATATACATAACCACATATTAACAAATATTAATCCAAATGTAGCCAATTCCAACAAATGCTTAAAGTAGAACTTCAACCGCATTAAACACTATAAAAATAGTATTTACTCCCACTAACCCTTAGGTGCATCAAATGGTAAATCCATTTGATACACTGACAATGCAAAATCATTATACCATTTATGAGAGATTTTTAGTCTCAATAAGAAATAATAATTTCTTTCTAACCAACATAATAAAAAATATTTAATACTGGCATACTAGAAACAAAACTAATATTTAGTAAAAATAACTGCAATAATCAAGAACCCAAAACCTTAATGCTATAAAAAAATACACTTTTGTCTAAATTTACCAATGTTAATTTAGTAATAAATTCTAACCTTCCTGTGGACAGAGGTTGATCATTCATGAATTTACTAAAAAAAACATTATTAACAAGACAAATAAATAATAAGCACTGCAAATAAAAATTTTCATACGTGTGGGTCTAGAAAGATTCTATTCTTAATGCTTAAAATTCTTATCTTATTATAACTAATTCAAAAAATAATAAATGTCTTGTGTGGCCAAATTTTTTTTTTATGAATTAATTGCCACTATGATGCAAATATCATTTATGAATTTTATGTAAAAATTTCTTTTGTGTGATTATCATCATACTTTAAGATGTTATGACTATTTTTAAATCATTTTGATATTTATTACTTAAAAAAAAAATCAAACTTGTACAGTTTGGGTTTAAACATTATATAGGAAGAACAAATATATATAGTATTCTGCCATAATTGTTCTACCCATGTTATTCCAACCACGAGATGGGTTACAGAAAGAGTAAAAATTATCCAAGTCTCATAATACATGAGTCTAATTATATATACTCGTGTAATTGAACCAAATCAATTTCAAGATCATTGATTTGAAAAAATAAATATAATATCTAAACAAAATTCTTTTAAATATATAAACAAATTTGTTAGTCCAATAGCTTTTTATTTTGATTTTGATGATTTTTATAATTTATTTTTTAAGAATAAACAGATTTTAAATGGATAATACTTTATATTTTCAAAATGAAAGTGTTAACACATTTTGAACAATTAAGTTGACACCTTAAACCAAAAGAAATACTTAACTCTCAAAAGGATTAAAACACTTACATATTCTTAATTGAGAATATTTTGTGTTGAACTCTATTGAAAAATAAGTCAAATACTTTTAAGGCAAAGTATACTTGAAGCATATCAAGTGTGTCAACACCTATTGAACAAATGGTTTGATACCCTAACAGTTTTATGAAGTTGATCTTTCAGGTATTAAAGTTTAGTGTCAACACAAATTAGTTTTGTGTCAACACAAAAGAACTGTTGCTCTAAAGGACTCAAAATGAGTCAACACAAATTATATTTGTGTCGACACAAAAGTGTTTCACATTTTTGGTATCCGAAATTTTGGGTCGACACAAATAGAAATCGTGTCGACACAAAAAAATCGAGGTTACCTGCAGCATTTGAGGTGTCGACACCAATTAAAGATGAGTCAACACAAAAGTCCCGAGCCTGCCTGAAGAATTTGTGGTGTCAACACAAAAACCTCAAGTGTCGACACAAATATACCGAGGCTTCCTGCAGAATTTAGTGTCGACACCAAAGAAGACATGAGTCGACACAAAGTGCCTCCTCCCGGATGCTGAAGTTTCAATCGAGTCGACACCAGATCCAAAGGTGTCGACACCATGATGTTGGTGAGGTAGCGTACAGAAATTGTGTTGATCCCTCAGAAGAAATGTGTCGACCCAACCACTTGAAGATTCCTGCCCCAGATATTTTGTATCGACACCAGAGGCATTTGTGTCGACACCTGTAGTGGAAATTTACACTCGCGGCAGATCTCAACGGTTAGATTTTTGGCATTTATTACTCCCACCTACCTCCAACGGTCATGAATGCACAAGAGCTTATATAAGGAGTAACTTCTCAGCATTTACTCAAATCGGAGACTTACATTTACTGTTCTATTACTTGAATCAAACTCAAAATTCTCAAGCCCTCATTTATTGCTGAATGTCCAGCTCTTGTTCCTCATCTCTCTTTACCTTCTCATTTATTGTAAATTATTTCTGTAAAGAGAGTGAGAGTTCTTTATTAATACTCTTCATTTATTGTATTCAAGGGTGAGTCACTCTTTATCCTTTGAGTGAGTGAGTAAGTAAATCTCATCAAAGAAAAATTCAAGAGAGATTAGAAGAAAATAGGAAATTATTTTCATAGGATCTTCTTGAAGCTGTGTTAGGCTTTTGAATGTGTCCGTAAACATTCGGTTTACTCAAGCGAAGTCTTGAAATTGTAAAGACTTGGAATGCGCCCGTGAAGCATTCCACATAGTGGAAATACTCAAGGGAGTACTTGAGGAGTGGACGTAGGCTTTGAAGAAGCCGAACCACTATAAATCTTTGGTGTCCGGTTCAATCTCTCTATCCCTAACCTCTTTAATATTTGTATTGCTTTAATCTTTGACTAAATTGCTATATTTGTTTGCATTATTAAAAAGTTTTTGACAAGGCTTTTAAAATTGTTATTTATTTTTTAAAAACCTAATTCACCCCACTTCTTGGGTTGCCTAAAACTAACAAAATTATAATTATCGTAATCAGTGTTCACATATAAAAGACATATACATGTGACAAAATAAACTTACATAATATGTCCACCAATTTCATATCACCAAACAAATCATTTGTGATAAATTTATAAATTTGTGGCATTTATTTAAATTTTTTTAGTAATAAATAAAAGCATACAAAATTAACATTAAAATATGTTTTAGAAAAATCTAAAACATGATAAACGGCAGACAATTAAATTTCAAGTCCACCGGAACCAATCATACCCACAATGGAGTTGAAGCGAGCATTAACCGATTAAACAAAGCAATATGAAAATTTTAATAGAACCAAACATGCCCTTAAAAGAAAACAAATTATAAACAAATGACAGATGGACACTGTTGGTGCTCAATCTTGGAATGGGTTTCCGGGTCACTCCAAAATCCTACAAGGAGTAAACAACCGTTAGAAAGAGTGCCAGAGAGTATTCCGGTACAAACCCTCCGACGGCCAAGTCAGGTTTCTGGTGGAATAGGTCTCAAGTTAAAGGAAAACTGTTAGAGAATGATTCTGATAAAAACGTACATTCCTTTTCCATTTAGGGTTCTTTTTATATGATGAGGGTGATACATGGCCAACGAACCACGTGAAGGTTGTTATGCCCGAATCCCTGGAGATTCTCTGAGTGTCCCACACGCGGCGCTACGCATGTGCCCTAGTTGATTGGCATCACAACTGATCAGGTGGGTTCGATTGTTGCCGATGATGATTAGTGGGCTTAGCTGATTAGCCTTGGATGATGTGATTGGTCCAGGCTTTATAATCGAACCCGTCGTCAAGCCATGTCTCTGGCTGGGCCAAGCTCTTGTTGGGCCTTATCATATATTTCCCCATCAGTAGTCCCTTATTCTCGATCGTGGTTCCCTAGTCAGCAGAACCGAATGAGAATACAATCTAGGAGCTTCTTCGGCCCAGCCTTTGTTTGGATTCTCTTCATCCTGGGTTGGGACTCTTGGGTATTGGGAATGATTGCTAGTTACCCCTACGTATCCCCCCTGACCCTAAGCATCATGGCAGCAACTCATTTAATGTGAATAAACAAATTGTGAGTTTTATCGATAAAGCAAATGGCAGCACTCCAATTGTACTTTCGCGGAGTACTTCAACTGTTTCGTGCCATGTGTTCGACGCTTCGTGGTTCTCAGTCCCCATCTCAGTGGGACTCTCTCTGATCGTAGATTTGCCACCCCTGGGGTTGATCTCCTCCGTCCATCTGTTGGCCTTTTTGTTTTCCTTTGAATTGGGAGTAAAAAAAGGGGAAACTGTTCCACCCTTAGTCTTGTTTCGTCTTCAACGAGATAATTCCTTATTCCCTCTTTTGCACGTTTTCAATTATTTCCTGAGTTGCATTTTGACTTACTAGAGTGATTTGTTAGGGTTGTATACTGAAAATCATATTTTTAGTATTTAATTTTATTTTAATAAAATTAATTCTTTAAATGTTATGTATGGATGTCTTTTATTCTGTATCGTATTTAATCTGGTGTGTAGAGTACGACTTGCACACAGAAGATTAGATTCTAGGTTCTTGCAAAATATAAGTTTTTGTTTACAGTTTAGATGGAAATGGAGATATCATCGGTACGACTGTAGTACAGAGTTTTAGTAGATCTGTTTTGATTACGAAAAATAGATAATAATATCGTCTATTATTTCGACTCTCTGTGTTAGTACACTTTGTGTGTATTAAACGAGACACATTGGGATAATTAGTTTTATACTCACTATATAAATTAATTCACACTCCAAGATTATTATGAGAGTACTTATGCTCTTAATCCTAAAATAATTATTGATTTGCGTATATTTAATATTCGTTGTTTTGATTCATTAGAAGGTGCGATCTTATATGGGTCTATATTCCCGGTGAGTTAGATAGCGGTATTATTTATATGGTGAATAATAATTATTAACGGAATCCATATCCCATATGATCAGGATTGATGATACCCCTTTATGAAAGTTTATAAGTTTTGACCGGGCCAAAACTTACAAGTGGATTTGATTATCCAGCGGACAAATAAGTTAAGCAGAAAGTCTTAAAGAATTTCAAGATGCCGATTAAATTAAATTGTCAGTAATTAAATTTACTTGGCGGATATCAAGAATCTTAACGTGGGGAGATGAGCTAAGCATTTAATAACAGGAGCTCAATGCAAGATGGTTTTGAGATTATGATTTAGCGTACAATTACAATTTTTTAGTGGTGTGAATTATAATTTAGTATTTTATGAAAATTACAGATATCGCTGCAAGATTTTCATAATTACAGATACCGCTGAGAGGTTTGTTTAATTGTGAAAAATTCTAGATACATATCTGGGTCACACTAAAAGTTTTTGTCATAATTATTTTACAGGTCCCTGCGGTAGCCCTATAAATATGCGGGTAGGCTGAACTAAATTCATAACTTGTCTTTATGACTAAAGCTGATTAGGTTCTGCCGGTACGAGTTCTCGAAGTATCGTAACTCACACTACGTTCGAGAATCGCTTAAGAGAATACAATAGAAGGTCTGATGGGAGTTTCAACTCGGAATCAAAACTCGTAATTGGAGAATCGACCAAAAAGGTATTCTTTTAAATTAACTGTGGTAGTACGGATTTTTATTTTGATTGTTCGACATCAAAAGTTTTGTCTGGAGCCCGTTTTGGCGATTGTCCCTCCAGTTTTTTTTATCAAAAAATAGTTTACAAAAGTAATGATCTTGACAGTTTTGCCTTCAACAATTGGCATCAGAGCCGTTTTATTTTTTGTTTACGGTTTATCGAAGAGCTGAGTAGATTTAAAACTATACTAACTTTTTTTTATAGGCATTCTAATCTCGATTTTATGATCATCTTTTATTTATGTTTGATTGAATGATTTGGATGGTGATTATAATTTTTTTAATCACGAGGGTTGATTACGATAGTTTAAGTTTTTTTTTAGATCAAATGTGAGTCTACGGGACATAAATTTTAAATTTAATAGCTATTATTTATTTTAAAATATCAGTTTAGTATATTTAAGAACAAATTAAATATACAAGAACACAAAAAACATGCGACAGCACCGGTGGTGGTTTCGAATTTTACGGGCCACGAATCGTAGTAATTTTTTAATGGTTTTAAAATAATTTTTTATGGTGAGTTTCTACAGGACTTATGCATTAAAAACAGCAGCAAAATAAGTTCAAAAATAGCCGTAAACAATTGACAAAAATAGCCACCACCGACGGCGGTTTAGGGCCAATTTTATTGATTTTTCGAGACATTTTTTGGGACTATTTTTTGAGCAGTTTCTTAGGTATAAAAATGCAATAAACATACTTTAAAATACTGTCCAAAAATTACAAAAAAACCAAGCTAAAACAAGCAAAAAAAGCAAAAAGCAGCGGCAGTTTTCGGCGACAGTGGCGGCATTGTACGATGCTATTTTCGGGACTGTTTTTGTGGCGCTCTTCGAAGCAACGTGTTGTTAGATATTAGTGCTATTTTTCAAAAAAATGGGAGCCAAAAGCACCACGGGAAAAGCCTAAACGGGGGGCGACAAGGCGGCGATGGCGCTAAGCAGCAGTGGCGGCACTTTCGGACTGTTTCGATGGTTGTTTTTCGGGCTATTTTTTATCTGATTTTTTGACATAAAAATAGTATTTGTTGAGAACTATTTTTCAGAAAAAAATAGCATCGAAAATGGAGTACGGAGGAGGCGACAAAAGCTGCCTGAAGGTGGCGGCATGGTAGCGCCAACAGTGGTGGTGACTGTTCGGGCTGTCTTGGATCGTGTTTTTCGATATGTTTTGATACTGATATGATATATTTATATATCACAGTGTATCAGAGAATCCTAATACAATCGGGATACATAAATCTAATTCGAAAAAAAATTCTTACAGCTTATCTTCAACAAGAGACTAAAATTCTTCAGAGTTTCGTATTGATCATAAAATCGAGATATATACATATCTTGCATTTATATTCATATGAACTGTGTGAATGATGTATATCTATTTTATATTTTTCTGTTAATTTAATTAATTTAGAAAATTTAATTTTAATTAAATATTTTATAAAGGAAAATAAAATTAAGTTTTTTTAATTAAAATTTTTAATTAAATAGAAAAACTTCAAATATTTTATTTTTTTTACAAAATATCACATTTAAGATGATTTTTTATTAAATCAAATATCTTGAAAAAACGTGAAAATTAATTTCAGATTTTGAATTAATTAAATATAAAAATATTTAATCTAAATAAATTATTATATTTTGAAAAATGTGTAATAAAAAATAAAATAATTAAATGTCTGTAATCACTACCTTAGCTTAAATGCTAAAAAAAATTTACATTTATTGAATTTTATTTATTACGCATTAAAACACAAAAAGATTGTTTGACAATCGTAATTTTTAGAATTGTGTACACAGAAAGATATTTGATTCTTTCAGATCGTATGATTTTTGAAATTAATAAATTTATTTTAATTAAACTGATTTTTTATAACCCTCAAAAATATTTTAAAAATCTTAGTGGAAGAATGAATTTATTCACAGATAAATCTCGCAGTCTCTATCACCAGTTTGTAGGCGATGTAATTAAATCATGTGTATTGACAGTAAAGCCTTTCTCCTTATTGGACAGATTAATTGCGGTATCGCCAATACAAACCTCCTTTAGGGATAATTCTGGATAATTGTTAGTGTGGATTAGGTGATGGTTAACACTTAGCAGTAAATAATTTGTATCATCTTCATCTAAGTCACTGCTATTATTTACTGGACCGAAATTATATCAGCTATTTACTTTTACTTGGCAGGATCAGTTGCATAGAGAGTAAAATTAATAGGAATTGGCCTGTTTGGAAAAATGATGTATAGTAGACGTTTTCCCATCGAGACATGCTATTCATAGGATACCAAGCTGCTGGAGAATTTCTTTTAAAATGGTAGAGGGAACCAAATTAAAATAAATTTAAAATTTTGCTCGTTATAATTAACGGTTATTTTAATTATGTGATTTTTAGAAATAAAATGGCTTTCAATTCACTCGCTTCAATACTCAAAGAAACAAACTTACGAAACCAAACTATGTCAACTGGAAAAAAAAATTAGACATTTTATTAATTATTGAGGATTATAAATTTGTATTAACTGAGATATGTCCACTAGTACCTGATGTGGGGGCCATCGAACAAGAAACCCAGGCTCATCAAAAGTGGAAGAAAGTTGATCAGATGGCTCGTTGTTACATTTTGGCTTTCATGTCAAATATTTTGCAACATCAGCATCAGTCTATGCTCAGTGCCTATGACATGATTATGATCCTCAAAAAAATATTTGGGGATCAAAACTATGCTACTTGGCAGGTGGCCATGAAGTCTCTAATGAATGCAAACATGGCTGAAGGCACCCCAGTTAGAGATCATATTCTGAAGATAATCAGTCTTCTGAATGAACTGAAAATCTTAGGAGCTGAAATTGACGAGAATACCCAGGTTGATATCATACTCCAGTCACTGATTGAAAGTTTTAAGTAATTCTACCTGAACTATACCATGAATAAGCATAGTTTTTCATTGACAAAACTTCTTAAGGAAATTCAAGCAGCCGAGGGTGTTTTTAGAAAGTCAAGTTCTGTAAATGTGGCTGAGAAAGGGTCTTCCTCTAAGTCGAAAGGCAAGAAGAAGAAAAAAGTTCAGACACAGAGAGCCACAAGTTCAAAAGCAGTTAAAGGACTAAAAATTGGTGTGAAGAAGTCCAGAGACAAGTGCTATCATTATAACCAATTTGGGCATTAGAAATAGTAGTGTCCAATTTTTTTCAGTAAGCAGAACAAACCAGGTAATTTCTGTTTACTGGTGGTTGAAACATGTTTACCAGTGTTATCTACTTGAACCTGATGTGTAGATATGGGAGCCACTAATCATGTCTGTAATTCTTTGCAGGAGTTTCAGGAAATCAGGCAGCTTAGTGACGAGAAAATATACCTGTATATGGACAATAATACAAGGGTGGCAGCAGTTGCAGTTGAAGATGTTACTCTCAGCATTAGTAAAGATAGGATATTACTTCTAAAATATATCTTTATGTACTTTCGATTAGAAGAAATTTAATTTCAGTTTTGAGTTTAATAAATGACATATATTCTGTTCATTTTGATGTCTCTGTGGTTGTGAAGAAAAATAAATATTTTATTTGTTCTGGTACATTGGTGGATGATCTGTATGTCGTATCTTCTGTCTCTTCTACACTGCAACTAACTGAATTGAATAACACATCAATTTACCATATAAAAGAAAGTTTTCTTCTTTAATGAACCAAACGTTTCTTTGGCACTTACGCTTGGGTCATATTAATCGAAAAAGGATAAACAGACTCGTAGAATATGGACATTTGAGTTTATTGAAAGTGATTGCATTTTCAGTCTGTAAATCCTGCTTAGATGGTAAGATGACCAAGAGACACTTTTTGACCAAAGGCTATAGAGCTAAAAAACCGTTAGAACTGGTTCATTCTAATATGCGTGGTTTTATGACAATTTGGGTTAGAAGTGCCTTTGAGTATTTTGTCAGTTTCATTGATGACTACTCAAGGTATTTATGTTGGAGGCAAGATTGCCAAGATCATTATTTTTGCAAACGATTTTCGGTAAAAAAATTAAATGGATGGGCAAAAGTCAAAACGGCCTCCAGATAAATTTTTTTACAACGAACGTTCAAAATAAAACTCATGCAACCAATATTAATTTAGAAGAATACCTTTTACCCGGTCGAATCTTCAACTACAATTTGAATCCGAGTTGAAACTTCTGTCAGATCTTCTACTATATTTTCTTATGCAATTCTCGAAGGTAGTGTGGGTTACGAGCTATCGAGAACTCGTACTGACAGAACTTAGACAACTTTAGTCTTAGAAGACAAGTTATGAAATTAGTTCAGCTTACCCGCATATTTATAGGGCTACAGCAGAGACCTGGGGAGTAATTATGAGTATGACTTCTAGTAGAACACAGATACATATCAATAGTTTTTTCAATTAAGCAAAAACTTCATAACGATATCTGTAATTATGAAAACCTAGCAGCGGTATCTGTAATTTTCATAAAATACTAAATTATAGTTCACACCACTAAAAAACTATAATTGTACTCCAATTCATAATTTCAAGACCATATAATATTGAGTTTTTATTATTAAATACTTACCATTTCTCCCCACGTTAAGACTCATGATACTCGCCAATTAAATTTAATTACTAACAATTTAATTTAATTAGCTTCCTGATATTCCTTAAGCCCTTTCGCTTAATTAATTTGAATGCCGGATAATCAAATCCACCTACAGGGTTTGGCCCGGTCAAAAGTTATAAGCTTCCTTAAGGGGGTATCGTCAATCTCGATCTTTCGAGAGGTAGATTCCGTTAATAATTAATATTCGTCATATAAATAATACTGTCATCCAACTCACCGAGAATGTAAACCCATATAAGATCGCACCCTTTAATGAATCAAAATAACGAATATTAAATATATGTAAATCAATAATTATTTCAAGATTAAGAGGATAAGAACTATTTATAATAACATTAGGGTGCGAGTTAATTTATATAGTCAGTATAAAATTAATTACCCCAAATGTCCCGTTTAATACACACAAAGTGTACTAGTACAGAGAGTCGGAATAATAGATGATATTATTATCTGTTTTTCGTAACTAATACAGGCCTACTGAAACTCTGTGCTAAAGTCGTACCGATGGTATGTCCATTTACATCTAAATTATAAACTTAAAATTTATATTTTGCAAGAACCTAAAATATGATCTTTTGTGTGCAAATCGTACTCTACACACCAGATTAAATACTATACAGAATATCGGATATCTATGCATAATATTAAAGAAATGATACACATACATTACTCATAATGATTCTCATAAAATAAAAAATTTATTTTATTAAAAATAAAATTAAATACTAAAAATATAGTTTTTAGTATACCAACCTTAATAATCTCCTACTTATACTCAATATCATGCCGCCATACATTTGACTCTAATGCCCTCTACATGACTATCAAAAGTCTTAACCGGTAAGCTCCTTATAAAAGGATTTTCACGTTTATCTCCTGATGTAATCCTGTTCACAGCAACATCACCTCTTTGTACAATTTTTTGTATCAGGTGATATTTACGCTCAATGTGCTTTTCTTTTTTTTAGACTCTTGGCTCCTTTGAATTTGCAATCGCGCTGCTATTGTCACAATAAAGTGTAATAGCTGATTGAACTAAAGGTACCACATCTAAATTCAACATAAAGTTCCTGATCTAAACGGCCTCTTTGGCTGCTTCATAAGCTACTAGGTACTCAGTCTCCATAGTGAAATCAGCAATTCAAAACTGCTTGATACTCTTCCAACTTATAACTCAACCTCCTAAGGTAAACACATATCCTGAGATAGACTTAAGGGAATTCTTGTCAAACTAAAAATTTGAGTTTGTGTATCCCAAAGGTACTAAACTGTCTGCTTGGTAAACCAATATATAATTCTTAATCCTTTTCAGGTATTTGATTATATTCTTTACCGCAGTTCAATGCTCCTGCCCTCGGTTAAACTGATATCTGCTAACCATGCCAACGAAAAAATATATGTCGGGTCTAGTGCAAAGCATAGCATACATGAGGCTTCCTACTGCCGAAGTATAAGGAACCACGTTCATCTTCTCTATCTTATCAGGTGTCTTAGGACACTGATCCTTGGATAGAGTGATTCTATGCCTGAAAGGGAGAAACCCTTTCTTGAAATCTTACATACTAAAATGAGTAAGGACATCATCAATATACTTTTCTTGTGATAAGCGTAACATCTTTTGTTTTCGATCTCACACAAGCTTGATCCCAAGATGTAACTGGCTTCTCCCAAGTCTTTCATATCGAACTGCCTAGATAACCATACTTTAATTGTAGATAATGCCCCCACATCATTTTCGACGAGCAAGATATCATCTACACAAAGTACTAGGAAGATCACCACGCTTCCGTCACGATTCTTGTACACACAGAACTCATTCGGACTTTAATCAAAATCATCAGACTTAATGGCTTGATCAAATCAAGTGTTCTAAAACCTCGATGCCTTCTTAAGTCCATAAATGGATCTCTTAAGTTTGCACAACATGTGCTCCTGGCCCTTTGCAATGAATTCGTCTGGTTGTATCATATAGAAACACTCATCAAGATTTCTGTTAAGAAAAGCTATCTTGACATCTATTTGTCAAATTTTGTAATTGAAATGAGCAGTAATGGATAAGAGAATCCAGATTGACTTAAGCATGGCTACTGTTGAAAAGGTTTCCTTATAATCGATCTATTCTTTCTAAGTGAACCCTTTAACAACAAGCCTAACTTTGAAGGTTTCAACCTTTCTGTCTACTCCTCTATTTCACTTGTAGATCCACTTGCATCCAATAGATTTTATCCCTTTAGGTGGTTCTACAAGTTCTCAAATCTGATTGGAATACATAGATTCTATCTCTGAATTCATAGCCCTTTATCAAAGATCTGCATCTTTGTCATGAAGTGCTTCATTCTAGTTACAGGGTTCGGTATCTAGTTCTGTCGAGATCTTGTCAAAAGATTGTTCCAAAATCATATACCGATCAGGTTGATGAACAACCCTCTCGCTACGACGAGACACTACCTATGTCTGTGTACTAGTAGAAACAGGTTGTGCAAAATCTAAATCCTGTGCATCACTACCCTATTTTTGATTTGCACATGTCCCGATAATCCTCCCACTACGACGAGATAATGGGATATCAGTGACTTGTTCTTCCATTCTACTGGTATTTTCTCTCAGTTCTTTTAGAATAATTTTGCTATTGGGCTTGTAATCCATAACATAATCTTTTTTTAACAATCGAGCATTGGTGCTAACAATGACCTTTGAATCCTTAGAATCATAAAATAAACCACCATTCGTTTTCTTGGGATATCACACAAAGAAACAAACTTCTGTCCTCAGTTCTAACTTACCTTCGTTCCCTTTCAGCACATGTGCTGGACACTCCCAAATCTGAATGTATTTTAGAATAGGCTTATGCTCGGTCCACAATTTTATGGGAGTAGAAGGTACTAACTTAGAAGATACCATGTTCAGAATGTAAATCGCTGTCTCTAAAGAAAGTCTCCAAAACAAATCGGGTAAATCTGAATAACTTCTCATGGACCATACCATTTCCACAAGAGTCCTATTCTTTCTTTCTACTACACCATTCTACTACGGAGTGCTAGGTGCAGTCAACTAGGATATAATTCCCTCTGATAACAAGTAGTCCTTAAACTCTCCAAAGAGGTATTTTTTACCACGGTCGGATCGTAGTAATTTAGTAGTTTTACTCAGATCCTTATCTGCCTCCGTCTTGAATTTTTTAAATTTCTCAAAGCATTCAAACTTACGGTGCATCAGGTAAATATATTCATACCTTGAGTAATCATCAATGAAACTGATGAAGTACTCAAAGCTACCTCTAGCCCGGATTATCATAGGACCAGACACACATCAAAATAAACTAGCTCCAACGATTCTTTAGCTCTATAGCCTTTGGCCGAAAAGGGTCTCTTGGTCATCTTACCCTCTAAGCAGGATTTACAGACTGAAAGTCCCTCCACTTCTAATGAACTCAAAGGTCCATCTGCTACCAGTCTTCTTATCTTTTTTAGATTAATATGACCTAAGCGTAAATGCCAAAGAAATGTTTGGTTCATTAAAGAAGGAAATTTTCTCTTATATGATAAATTAAATGTGTTATTCAATTTAGTTAGTTGTATTGTAGAAAAAATTAGAGTAATAACATAAAGATCATCCACCAATGTACCAGAACAGATAATCCAATTATTATTCTTAATAACCACAAAGTTATTAAAATAAACTAAATATTCGTCTTTAACCAATCTAGAAAACGAAAACTATATTTTTTCTAATAGAAGGTACATAAAGACAATATCTCAATATTAAAACTCTTTCTTCACTAAAACTGAGAGTGATATATCCTATTGCAACTACTGTTACCTTTGTATTATTGTCCATATACAAGTAAATCTCTCCATCACTAAGTTGTTGATTTTCTTGAAACTCCTGTAATGAATTGGAAAATTAAAGAAATAATACACATACATTGCTCATAAAGATTCTCATAAAATAAAAAATTAATTTTATTAAAAAAAAAATTAAATACTAAAAATATGATTTTCAGTATACCAACCCTAATAATTGATACATTTACCTGAAGCACCGTAAGTCTAAATGGTTTGAAAATTTTAAAAAATTCAAGGCGGAGGTGGAAAAACATCTGGATAAAAGTATCAAATCACTACGATCCGACCGTGGTGAAAAATACTTTTTTGGAGAATTTAGGAATTTCCTATCATCATAAGGAATTATATCTCAGTTGACTGCACCGGGTACTCTACAGCAGAATAGTGTAACAAAAAAAAAGGAATAGAACTCTTATGGAGATGGTAAGATCCATGATGAGTTATTTAGGTTTACCCGATTCATTTTGAGGTCTCGTATTAGAGACAACGGCTTACATTCTTAACTTGGTACCTTCAAAGTTAGTACCTTCTACTCCTACAGAATTGTGGACCAAGCGTAACCCTATTCTAAAACACATTATGATTTGGGAGTGTCCAACGCATGTGCTGAAAGAAAACGCGGGTAAGTTAAAATCTAGAACAGAAGTCTGTTTCTTTGTTAGGTATCCCAAGAGAACGTAGGGTGGTCTATTTTATAATCCTAAGAATTAGAAAGTTATTGTTAGCACCAACGCTCGATTCTTGAAAGATGATTATATTATAGACCACAGGCCCAAAAGCAATATTGTTCTGAAAAAAATGAGAGAAAATACCAGTAGAACGGAAGAGGAATCACCAGTAACTGATATCTTATTGCCTCGTTGTAGTGCGAGTATTATCGGGACAGGTGCAAATCATGAATAGGGTGCTGATCACAGGGTTCAGATTTTGCACAGCGTGTTACTGCTAGTACACAGACATAGGTAGTGCCTCATCGTAATGGAAGGGTTGTTCATCAACCTGATCGGTATATGTTCTTGAGAGAGTCTTTTGATAGGATCCCGGTAGAACTGGATACCGAGCCCTGTAACTACAATGAAGCACTACAAAACAAAGATGCAGATCTTTGGTAAAAGGTTATGAATTCAGAGATAGAATCTATATATTCTAATCAGGTCTGAAAATTTGTAGAGCCACCAAAAAGGATAAATTCCATTGGATGTAAGTGGATCTACAAGAGGAAGAGAGGAGTAGATGGAAAGGTTGAAACCTTCAAAGCTTGGCTTGTTGCAAAAGGATTCACTCGAAAAGAAGGGATCGATTATGAGGAAACCTTTTCACTGGTAGCCATGCTTAAGTCTATCCGGACTCTCTTATCCATTGCTGCATATTTCGATTACGAAATCTAGTAAATGGATATGAAGATAGCTTTCCTTAACGGAAGTCTTGACGAGTGTATCTATATAGTACAACCAGACGATTTCATAGTAAAGGGCTAGGAGCACATATTGTGTAAGCTTAAAAGATCTATTTATAGACTTAAGCAGGCATAAAGGTCTTGGAATACTTAGTTTGATCGAGCCATTAAGTCTTATAATTTTGATTAGAGTTTAGATGAGTCCTGTGTGTACAAGAAGCGTGACGGAAGCGTTGTAATCTTTCTAGTACTTTATGTAAACGATATCTTTCTCATCGAAAATGATGTGGGGGCATTATTTACGATAAAAGTATGGTTATCTAGACAGTTCAATATGAAGGACTTGAAAGAAGCCAGTCATGTCCTAAGAATCAAGTTTGTGCGAGATCAGAAACAAAAGATATTAGACTTATCACAAACAAAATATATCAATAATATCCTTACTTGTTTTAGCATACATGATCCCAGAAAAAAGGTTTTTTCCTTTCAGGCATGGAATCACTTTATCCGAAAATCAGTATCCTAAGACACCTGATAAGATAGAGAAGATGAAGAGAGTTCTTTTTGCTTCGGCAGTAGAAAGCCTAATCTATAATATGCTTTGCACTGGACCTGACATCTGCTTTGCCGTTGGTAAGGTTAGTAGATATCAGTCTAATCTAGGGCAAGAGCATTGGATTGTAGTAAAGAATATAATCAAGTACCTAAAAAGGACTGAGGATTATATGTTGGTTTACGAGACAGACAGTCTAATACCTTTAGGCTATACAAACTCAGATTTCTAGTCAGCCAAATATTTTCCTCAGTCTACCTCAGAATATGTATTTACCTTAGGAGGTGGAGCTATAAGTTGGAGGAGTATCAAGTAGTCCTGTATTGCTGATTCTACTATAGAGGTCGAGTACGTGGCAACTTCTGAAGTAGCCAAGGAGGCCGTTGGCTCAAAAACTTCCTGTTGGATTTTGACGTGATCCCTTCAGTTCAGTTAACTTTACACTTTATTATGATAATAGCGGAGTAGTTGCAAACTCGAAAGAACCAAGAGTCCACCAGAAAGGAAAGCACATTGAGCGTAAGTATCACCTGATATGAGAAATTGTATAAAAGGGTGATGCTGCTGTGACCAAGATTGCATCAAGAGACAACTTTGTAGATCCTTTTATAAAGAGCTTACCGATTAAAACTTTTGATAGTCATGCAGAGGGCATATGAGTCAAATATATGACAGCATAATTTTGTATATAAGTGGAAGATTGTTAGGGTTGTATACTGAAAATTATATTTTTAGTATTTAATTTTATTTTAATAAAATTAATTTTTTATTTTATGAGAATTTTAATGAGTAATGTATGCAATATTATTTATTTAAATGTTATACATACATGCCATTTATTATGTACAGTATTTAATCTAGTGTGTAGAGTACTGTTTGCATACAGAAGACTAAATTTTAGGTTATTGCAGAATATAAATTTTTGTTCGTAGTTTAGATGGAAATGGACATATCATCAATACGACTGTAACACAGAGTTTTAGTAGGCCTGTCTTGGTTACGGGAAACAGATAATAGCGTCGTCTATTGTTCTGACTCTCTATGCTAGTACACTTTGGGTGTATTGAATGAGACACATTGGGGTAATTAATTTAATACTAACTATATAAATTAATTCACACCATAAGGTTATTATGAGAATGCTTATACTCTTAATCTTGAAACAATTATTGATTTGCGTATATTTAATATTCGTTGTTTTGATTCATTAAAGGGTGTGATCTTATATGGGTCTATATTATCAGAAAATTGGATAGCGGTATTATTTATGTGGTGAATATTAATTATTGACGGAATCTACGTCCCGAATGATTGGGATTGACGATATCCCCATAAAAAAACTTATAAGTTTTGACTGAGCCAAACCATACAGGTAGATTTGATTATCTGACAGTCAAATAAGTTAAGCAAAAAGGCATAAAAAATTTCAGTATGTCGATTAAATTAAATTGTCAGTAATTAAATTTAATTAGCGGGTATCAAAAATCTTAACGTGTGGAGATAAGTTAAGTATTTAATAACAAAAGCTCAATACAGATGGTCATGAGATTATGACTTAGAGTACAATTGCAGTTCTTTAGTGGTGTGAATTGTAATTTAATATTTTATGAAAATTACAGAAATTGCTGCAAAGTCTTCATAATTACAAATACTGCTGAGAGATTTGTTTAAATGCAAAAACTGCTAGATACGTATTTGGGTCACACTAGAAGTTTTCGTCATAATTATTCTACAGATCTCTACTGCAGCTCTATAAATATGCGGGTAGACTGAACCAAATTCATAACCTGTCTTTAATACTAAAGCTGACCAGGTTCTGCCCGTAGGAGTTCTCGAAAGATCATAACCCACATTATGTTCATAAATTGCATAAGGAAATACAATAGAAGGTTTAACGAGAGCTTCAACTCGAAATCAAAAATTATAGTTAGAGAATCGACCAAAAAGATATTCTTCCAAATTAACTGTGGTGGCACGAATTTTTATGTTAATCGTTCAACATCAAAAATTTTATCTGGATCCCATTTTGGCGATTGTCCATACAATTTTTTTATCAAAAAATCATTTACAAAAATAATTATCTTAACAGTTTTGCCTCAAACAATTGGTATCAAAGCTGTTTTATTTTTTTTACGATTTATTGAGGGGCTGGGTAGATTTAAAACTGTGTTAACTTTGTTTTGCAGGCGTTCTAATCCCAATTTTATGATCATCTTTTATCTATGTTTGATTGAATAGTTTGGATGATAATTATAATTTTTTTTAATCACGAGAGTTGATCGTGATAGTTTAAATTTTTTCTAGATCGAATGTGAGTCTACGGGACATAGATTTTTGATGTAATAGCTATTATTTATTTTTAAATATCAGTTTAGTATATTTAAGAACATGTTGAATATCTAAGAACATGAAAAGCAGGCGGCGGCACTGGTAGTGGTTTCGGGTTTTACAGGCTATGGATCGCGATGATTTTTTAATGGTTTTAAAATAATTTTTTTCAATGAGTTTTTGTAGGATTTATGCATTAAAAATAATAGCAAAATAAGTTCAAAAATAGCCGTAAAAAATCGACATAAACGGCCACCACCGGCGGCGGTTCAGGGCCTGATTTGTTGAATTTTAGGATGTTTTCAGAACTATTTTTGACAGTGTTTTAGGCATAAAATAGTTGTAAACAAATTTTAAAATACTATTCAGAAATCATAAAAAAAACTAGGCCAAAATAGGTGGCAAAACAGCATAAAACAGTGGCAATTTTCAGCGGCAGTGGCGGCACTATTCGGGGCTATTTTCAAAACTTTTTTGGGATTATTTTTGAGGTGTTCTGCGAAGTAACGTATTGCTGGATATCAGTGCTATTTTTCAGGAAGAACAGGAGCCAAAAACACCACGGGAAAAGCCCAAACGGGCGACAGCAAGGCGACGGTGGCGCTAGGTAGCGGCGGCAGCACTTTTGGGCTGTTTTGATGGTTGTTTTTCGGTCTACTTTTTTGACAAAAAATAAAATTTTTTGAGAGCTATTTTTTTTAAAAAAATGGCATAAAAAACGGAGCATGGAGGAGGCGGCAAAAGCTGCCTAAAAGTGGCGGCATGGTGGCGCTGGCGATGAGTTGGTGGCCGGCGATGGTGGTGGCTGTTCGGGCTATCTTGAATTGTGTTTTTTGATATGTTTTGATACTGATGTGATATATTTATATATCACAGTATATCAGAGAATCCTAATGCTATCAGGATATAGGAAGCTGACTTGAAAAATGATTCTTACAGCTTATCTTCAACAGGAGACTGAAACTTTTCAGAGTTTCGTATTGATCATAAAATCAGGATATATAAATATCTTGCATTTATATTCATATGAACTGTGTAGATGATGTATATCTGTTTTATATTTTCCTATTAATTTAACTAATTCAAAAAATTCGGTTTTAAATAAATATTTTGTAAAGAAAATAAAATTAAGTTTTTTTAATTAAAGTTTTTAATTAAATGAAAAAACTTTAAATATTTTATTTTTTATAAAATATCATATTTAAGATGATTTTTTATTAAATTGAATATCTTGAAAAAACGTAAAAGTTAATTTTAAATTTTGAATTAATTAAATGAAAAAATATTTAATCTAAATAAATTTTTATTTTTTTAAAAATGTATAACAAAAAATAAAATAATTAAATGCCTTTAATCACTACCTTAACTGAAATATTGAAGAAAAAACTGTGCATTTATTGAATTTTATTTCTTACGCATTAAAACACGAAAATATGGTTTGACAAATCGGAATCTTTGAAATCGTGTACACGAAAAGTTGTTTGATTCTTTCAAATCATGTGGTTTTCAAAATTAATAAATTTATTTCAAATTAAACTGATTTTTTATAACACTCAAAAATATTTTAAAAATCTTATTGGGAGAAGAAATTTATTCACAGATAAATTTCGCGGTCTTTATCACCAGTTTGTAGGTGATGTAATTAAATTCTACGTGTTGGCAGTAAGGCCTTTCTCGTCATCGGACAAATTAATCGTAGTATCGCCAGTACAAAACTTCTTTAGTGATAATTCTGGATAATTGTTAGTGAGGATCACTTCTACATCTGAAGGGTTCACTGCGAAGTGATTGATTTGAGATTAGGTGATGGTTAACACTTAGCAGTAAATAATTAGTATCCTCACTATCTAAATCACTACTATTATTTATTGGATCGAAACTATTTTAACTATTTAATTTTACTTAGCAGGGTCAGTTGCTTAGATAGTAAAATTATTAGAAATTAACATGTCTGGACAAACGTTGGAGAGTAGACGTCCTCTCATCGAGGCATGCTACTAACAGGGTGGCGAATTTCTTTTAAACTGGTAGAGGGAACCAAATTAAAATAAATTTAAAATTTTGCTCGTCATAATTAACGGTTGTTTTAATTATGTGATTTTCAAGAATAAAATAGTTTTCAACCCACTCGCTTCAATACTCAAAGAAAATAAACTTACGAGACCAAACTATGTTGACTAGAAAAGATATTTGGACATTGTATTAACTGCTGAGGATTATAAGTTTGTGTTAACTGAGATATGTTTACCATGACCTGATGTGGGAACGATCGAACAGGAAATCCAAGCTCATCAGAAGTGGCAGAAAACAGATCAGATGGCTCGCTGTTACATTTTATCTTTTATGTTAAATGTTTTGCAGTATCAGTATCAGTCTATACCCAGTGCCTATGATATGATTATGAACCTCAAAGAAATGTTTGAGAATCAAAATCGTGATGCTAGGCAGGTGGGTATAAAATCTCTAATGAATACAAACATAGCTAAAGACACCCTTGTTAGGGATCATGTTCTGAAGATGATCTGTCTTCTGAATGAATTGGAGATCCTAGGAGTTAAAATTGACGAAAAAACCCAGGTTGATATCATACTCTAGTCACTGCATGAAATTTTTAAGCAATTTTTCTTGAACTATACTATGAATAAGCTCAGCTTTTCATTGACAAAATTTCTTAAGAAACTTCAAGCAGCCAAGGGTATTATTAGGAAGTTAGGTTCTATGAATGTGACTGAGAAAGGTTCTTCCTTTATGCCGAAAGGAAAGAAGAAGAAAAAAGTTCGGACACAAGGAGGCACAGGTTTAAAAGCAATTAAGGGACCAAGAACTGGTGTGAAGAAGCCAAGAGACAAATGCTATCACTGTAACCAGTTTGGGCATTAGAAAAAATAGTTTTTGATTTTTTTTCAATAAGCAGAACAAATCAGGTAATTTCTGTTCACTAGTGGTTGAAACATATTTAGCGGTGTTATCTACCGGAACCTAGTGTGCAGATACAGGAGCCACTAATCATGTCTGTAATTATTTGCAAGAGTTCCAAGAAATCAGGTAGCTCAGTAACAAAAAAATATACTTGCATATGGGCAATAATACAAAGGTGGCAGTAGTTATAGTGGGAGATGCCACTCTCAACTTTAGTAGAGATAGAATATTACATCTAAAAGGTTGTCTTTATGTACCTTCGATTAGAAAAAAATTAATTTCAGTTTCAAGTTTAATAAATGACAAATATTTTGTTCATTTTGATGACTCTGTGGTTGTGAAAAAAATAAATATTTTATATGTTTTGATACATTGGTAGATGATCTGTATGTCGTATCTTCTATCTCTCCTACACTGCAACTAACTGAATTGAATAACGCATCTATTTTACTATATAAGAGAAAGTTTCATTCTTTAATGAACCAAATATTTCTTTGGTACTTACGCTTGGGTCATATTAATCTAAAAAGGATAAACAAACTAGTAGTAGATGGACCTTTGAGTTCATTAAATGTGGAGGCACTTCCAGTAAGTGAATCCTACTTAGAGGGTAAGATGACCAAGAGGCCCTTTTTGGCCAAAGGCTATAGAGTTAAAGAACCGTTGGAACTGGTTCAGTCTGATGTGTGTGTTCCTATGACAATCTGGGTTAGAGGTGGCTTTGAGTACTTCGTTAGTTTCATTGATGACTAGTCAATGTATGAATACATTTACCTGATGCACCGTAAGTCTGAATGCTTTGAAAAATTTAAAGAATTTATGGCAAATGCGGAGAAGCGTCTAGGTAAAGTATCAAATTACTACGATTCGACCGCGGTGGGGAATACCTCTTTGGAGAGTTTGAGGATTACCTATCATAAAAAGAAATTTTATCCTAGTTGACTGCACTGGGCACTCCACAGCAGAATGGTGTAGTAGAAAGAAGAAATAGGACTCTTATAGAGATGATAAGGTCCATAATGAGTTATTCAGGTTTACCCGATTCGTTTTAGAGACTCGTATTAGAGACAATAGTTTACATTCTAAACTTAGTACCTTCTAAGTTAGTACTTTCTACTCCCACAAAATTATGGATAGGGCGTAAGCCTAGTCTAAAACTTATTCAGATTTGGGGGTGTCCAGCACATGTGCTCAAAGGGAACGCGGGTAAGTTGAAATCGAGAACAGAAGTCTGTTTCTTTGTGGGGTATCCCAAGGGAACGAACGGTGGTCTATTTTATAATCCTAAGGATTAGAAGGTCATTGTTAGCACCAATGCTCTATTCTTATAATAGGATTATATTATGGACCACAGTCCCAAAAGTAATACTGTTCTAGAAAAAATGAGAGAAAATACTAGTAGAATGGAAGAGGAACCACAAGTCACTGATATCCTATTACCTCTTCGTAGTAGGAGGATTATCGGGACAGGTGCAAATCATGAACAGGGTGCTGATGCATAGGGTTTAGTTCTGCACAGCGTGTTACTGCGAGTACATAGACACAGGTAGTGCCTCAGTGTAGTGGGAGGATTGTTCATCAACCTGATCGGTATATGTTATTAGGAGAGTCTTTTGACAAGATCTTAGTAGAACTAGATACCGAACCCTGTAAGTACAATGAAGCACTTAAGAAAAAAAATGTATATCTTTGGTAAAAGGCTATGAATTCATAGATGGAATCTATGTATTCCAATCAGGTCTGAAAACTTGTAGAACTACCCAATAGATGTAAGTGGATCTATAAGAGGAAGAAAGGAGCATACGGAAAGGTTGAAACTTTCAAAACTAGACTTGTTGCAAAAGGATTCACTCAGAAAGAAGGAGTCGACTATGAGAAAACTTTTTTACCCGTAACCATGTTTAAATCTATCCGAATTCTCTTATCCATTGCTGGTCATTTTGATTACGAAATCTGACAAATGGATGTCAAAATAGTTTTCCTTAAAGAAAGTCTTAATGAGTGTATCTATATGGTACAACTAGACGATTTCATAGCATAGAGTTAGGAGCACATGTTATGTAAGCTTAAGAGATCTATTTATGGACGTAAGCAGGCATCAAGGTCTTGGAATACTCAGTTTGAACAAGCCATTAAATCTTATGATTTTGATCAGAGTTCAGATGAGTCTTGTAGGCACAAGAAGCGTGACGGAAGCATGGTAATCTTTCTAGTACTTTATGTATACGATATCTTGCTCATATAAACCAATGTAGGGGCATTATCTACGGTAAAAATATAGTTATTTGGGAGAAGCCATCATATCCCAGGGATCAAGTTTGTGCGAGATTAGAAATAAAGAATGTTGGACTTATCACAAGCAAAGTATATCGATGATATCTTTGCTCGTTTTAGCATACAAGATTCCAAGAAAGGTTTCTCGCTTTTAGGCATGGAATCACTCCATTCAAGGATCAGTGTCCTAAGACACCTGATGAGATAGAGAAGACGAAGACCGTTCCTTATGCTTTGGCAATAAGAAGCCTAATGTATGCTATGCTTTGCACTAGACCCGACATCTGTTTTGCCGTTGGCATGGTTAGCAGATATCAGTCTAACCCAAGGTAGAAGTATTAGACTGCGGTAAAGAATATAATCAAGTACCTGAAAAGGACTAAGAATTATTTGTTGATTTACCAGGTAGACAGTCTAATACATTTACGGTACACAGACTCAGATTTTCAGTCAGACAAAGATTCTCGTAAGTCTACCTCAGGATATGCGTTTACCTTATGAGATGGAGCTATAAATTGGAAGAGTATCAAGCAGTCCTGCATTGTTGATTCCACCTTGGAGGCTAAGTACGTGGCAGCTTTTAAGGCAGCCAAGGAGGCCGTTTAGCTCAAAAATTTCCTGTTGGATCTAGACGTGGTCCTTTCAGTTCAGTCAGCTATTACACTTTATTGTGATAATAGCAGAGCGGTTGCAAACTCAAAGGAACCAAGAGTCCATAAGAAAGGAAAGCACATTGAGCGTAAGTATCACTTGATACGAGAAATTATACATAAGTGTGATGTTACCGTAATCAAGATTGTATCAGGAGACAACCTTGCAGATCCTTTTACAAAGACCTTACTGCCTAAGATTTTTGATAGTCATGTAGAGAGCATGAGAGCCAAATATATAGCAATATGGTTTTAAGTAGAAGTAGGACATTGTTAGGGTTGTATATTGAAAATCATGTTTTTAGTATTTAATTTTATTTTAATAAAATTAATTTTTTATTTTATGAGAATCTTAATGAATAATGTATGTAATATCATTTCTTTAAATGTTATGCATGGATGTTCTTTATTTTGTATAGTATTTAATCTGATGTGTAGAGTACTACTTGCACATAAAAGACCAGATTTTAAGTTCTTGCATATTATAAATTTTTGTTCACAGTTTAGATGGAAATGAACATACCATTGGTATGACTGTAGTACAGAGTTTTAGTAGGCCTGTCTTGGTTACGGAGAACATATACTATCGTCATTTATTGGTCCGACTCTCTGTGCTAGTACACTTTGTGTGTATTGAACGGAACACACTTGGATAATTAATTTTATACTGACTATATAAATTAATTCACATTTCAATATTATTATGAGAGTGTTTATACTCTTAATCTTAAAATAATTATTAATTTGCATATATTTAATATTCGTTATTTTGATTCATTAGAGGGTGTAATTTTAAATAGGTCTATATTTCTGGTGAGTTGAATAGCAGTATTATTGATATGTTGAATATTAATTATTGATGAAATTTACATCCCGAATGATTGGGATTAGCGATACCTTCTTAAGAAAACTTATAAGTTTTGACTGGGTCAAACCCTGCAGGTGGATTTGATTATCCGACAGTCAAATAAATTAAGCGAAAGGATTTAAGAAATTTCAAGATGCCGATTATATTAAATTGTCCGTAATTAAATTCAATTGACGGGTATTAGAAATCTTAACTTGGGGAGATGAGTTAAGCATTTAATAACATGAGTTCAATGCAAGACGGTCTTGAGATTATGACTTAGAGTACAATTAAAGTTTTTTAGTGGTGTGAACTGTAATTTAGTATTTTATAAAAATTATAGAAATCGCTGCAAGGTCTTCATAATTACAGATACCGTTGAGAGGTTTGTTTAATTGTGAAAATCGCTAGATACATATCTAAGTCACACTAGAAGTCTCTATCATAATTACTTCACAAGTCCCTACTGTAGCCCTATAAATATGCGGGTAGGCTAAACCAAATTCATAACTTGTCTTCAAGATTAAAGCTGACCAAGTTCTGCTGGTACGAGTTCTTGAACGATCGTAACCCACATTACGTTTGGGAATCGCATAAGAGAATATAGTAGAAGGTCTGACGGGAGCTTTAACTCGGAATTAAAAATCATAATTGGAGAATCGACTAAAAAGGTATTCTTCTAAACTAACTGTGGTGGTACGAGTTTTTATTTTGATCGTTCAACATCAAAAGTTTTATCTGGAGCCCGTTTCGGCGATTATCAGTACATTTTTTTAAATCAAAAAATAGTTTACAAAAACAATGATCTTGGAAGTATTGCCTCTAACATGATTCTCCCTAGAATTTAGGATATCTCAACCGCCCTTGGTTTTTGGTTTGTCCATCCCCCTTCTTGATTTATGTTTGGTGGTAGGAGGTGGGTAGTGTTATCCAGTTCCTCTAAGTAGGTAGAATCCTTTTTTCTTGAGGTTAGACTCACTGTTCCCCTAAACTCCAGTGAGCATTCATCTTCCAACTTAACGCCCTCAGTCACCCGAGTCCCAGAGGTTCGTAAAACCCCCTTGGTAGACCATTCGCGCCCCCAACCTCTCTATTCAGTGTCTCTTAGGTCTTCTGTCTCGATTCCCCAGTTTTGTCTTATAGACAAAAGCTTTTCTATGGAGGGGTCAGAGGAGCGTTTGAACTTAAGGCACTCACATCGTGAGGAGGCTACTTCTTTTAGGCCTTCCGTAGAGGAAGAAGTCGCTTCCTTGGAAGTCTTAGCCTCTGAACATGCCTAGCAAGCAACAGTCCTTCAACACCCATATGTGCAAGTGGGTAGGTTTCACATCATCTTCACCGCCGCTGAGGTCGCCTCTACCATCGAGAACAACGACTTGAACCGTATGTGGACCCAGTTTTAGATTCCCCAAACAACTCACCTTCGAGTGCCCACGCCAGACGAGTGTGCTTGTTCGAATTTAGTTGGGGAGTTTTGCTTTTTTGAAGGGGCTCTATAAGCAGGGCTTTGCTTCCCTCTTCCTCCCTTCACGAGAGAGCTCCTTCACTTCCTAGGGATAGCCCCCAACCAGTTGGTTCCCAACGCTTAGAGGATTTTGACCCGTAGCATGAACCTTTCACACGTGGTCAGTGGTCGAGAAAGATGTTTGACCCTCCGAGAGCTCCCATGGTGCTACAAACCGGTAGAGCATCTCTATGGGTATATGAGTCTCTAGGCCCATGACAAACGGGGTTTGGTCACCGGTCTTTCCTCCTCTAACAAGCATTGGAAAAGCCATTTTTTCTTTGTTACTAGGGATAGCTGGGAGTTTCAGCCCTGGGAAGTTATGAACGAAGCCACTCTAAGGGTGCAACGAATTTGGGCAGAGCCTCTCAAGGACGGTTAGTGTATTTTTGATTTCTGTGTTCTTGTTATCTTTCCCTTTTCTAGATGAGTAGTCACTGACTTGGATAAGGTCTATGTCTAGGTCGTGCTAGACATCTTGAAATCTCTAAGGAGGGGAAAAGGATGGTGGACACCGCTCATGCCTATGACCATAGGAACTCGGCCACCTTAATCACCACAGATAATCGAAGTGAGTATCTCATTGGACCTGAACCTACCTTTGATACCCTAAATGTATTTTGCATAGCTGAGTTAGAAGAGGGTGCAAAATTGTCAGGTGACTTGTGTTGCTTTTGTTGTTCGAATTGGGTCTTCTATGAGCCACTCCATATCTCTATCATTGTTATGACCAATTTTTGTGTTTTTCAGGAAAAATGGGCAAGGTTGACAAAGAAGTGCAGAAAAGGCTCAGAGAGCTACGGGAAAAAAAGGGCTTCCAAGGGAGCCAGTGGTTTGGGTCCCGCTTCTTCTAACCAACCAAAGATTTCTACCAAACGACAGAGAGAGATGGAGAGAGAGACGAAAAAGGAAGTGAAAACTCCTGGCCAATCAACGGGTTCTCTGCCCAATGAAACTAATCATTGTGGAAGAGGTCGTAGTGGTGGCTCAGGGGATGGTTTGTTGAGCTCCAGCGCAGAGCCTCAAGTGAAGGTTCTCCCACCTCCCCTCACTGCTCAGGATTTTGCTGAGCTTTTGGTCTTTATGGAGGGGCTGTCCAGACGCAGAGTTATTAAGGGCGCCATTCCCCTAGCTGATTAGGAAGTGCTAAGGGCTCTATCCCCCAATGCTGTTGGTGACTGCTTTCATCAGGAGATGGCGAAGGCAAATAACATATCTATTTTTGCATGCTACTTCTTGTTATTACTTTCCGTAAAAATTACATATATTTTGTAAGTATTTTTGCATGTATTCTCTTCTTTTTCCCTTTTTCTTCCTTTTTGTTTTTTTTTTGAATTCTCATTTTTATGCAGGCTGTTACTCTGAGCCATCATGCGGTGGTCCGTGTGGCATTGGGATTTAGGGGTAAAAAATAAGGCAAGTCAAAGATGTTTTGAAAAATATTTTGAACACCTTGAAAATTAAATTTTGAAAACCCTTTTTATTAAAAGAAAAAAACGGAGTCGCTACTTAGTTTTTGAGAAAAACTAAGAAAAACAAAAAAAAATGGCTACTAATCTTTAAAACGTTAACCAGAGAAAGAGGGTTCAGGAGCTAAGGTACGTATTGGGAAAGATGTTAGGCACCCCGTTCGCCCAACCGTAAGGTTGGCCTCTACTAATCATCGTTGGTTCTTTAGAAGAATTTCTCAAATGCATGCGAATAAAGAAAGTGGATGCAAAGGGAGAACATCCAAAATCAAGTATGAAAAATATATAACATATGTACATAACACTCCAAAATAGGTAAATATCAAAAGAAAAATTCTAAATCCTACGGCATGCAATTTCTATCTAAAAGATACATGAAACACATACCCACATGCAATATTGTTTAAACAACCTAAGTTAGGATGCTTTGATTAAAAGAAAAATATGCTAAAATTGTCAAAATTATCTAAACATGAATTGCACAAAAATGAACTACACAATTTGAGACACTAAATTAACATGTAAAATATGTACATCATTTAATTATCTAAAAGATTTAGAAAACATGTAAAAATTCTATGTTACAAACTAAAACAATAAAACCTAATAACAAACATTTTCTATTTAACAAGCAAACCTTTGAAATTTTGATTTAAAGAAGAAAGGAAATGAAAGAAAAACTTACAAAAGATTGATTAAGCCAAAATAGAAAGGTTTAGAAAATGCTTCTTAATAAGAGAAGATCTAACTTATTCACATTTTATTTGCAAAAGAAAATAAAAGAAAAGGAAAAGAAAATAGAAAAAAATAAAAGAAATGAAATGGATAAAAGAGTTTTAATTTTATTAAAAGTGAAAGTTAGCTTGAAAGTCTTTTTGTGATTTTTGGGTTTAAAAAAAGAAAAATAAAATAGGTGTTATGAAAAGAAAATGTAATCATAAAAAATGAAAAAAAAAAAAGAGTTTTATAAAAAAAATACACACTACCATCAAAAGAAAAGAAAAATAAATGCTTAGAAAAGGAAATTATACTAATATTGAAAGAAAGGAAGAGGAGAATAGAATATTATGAGAAAATAAAATGCTAGAAAGAAAATAAAATGTTAGAAAGGAAAAATTACACTAAATAATTAAAAAAAAAAGCCATTGAATAAATATTAAACTAATACTTAAAAGAAAATGCACATTAACTAAGAGGAAAAGAAATGAAACATTAATATTGAATAACAGAAAAATAAATAGGACATTAGAAATGAAAATGAAATCTATATTAAAAAGAAAAGAAGAATGATTGTAACATTATAAGAAATTTAAATTACATTAAAAGAAAATGAAAATGAAATGCACTAATGAATGAAATTACTACTAAAAATTTAAAAGAGATTAATCACAACTATTTTAATTATCAAATATGAATATAGTATTAACAACTACATCCATATGGATGTAAGCGTATTATTGTAACAATTAACAACATTAATTAGTTGTAATTGCTAAAATATATTTGCACTGTTTAACGAGTTTACTAAACTTAATGTAAGTAAGCAAATAAAACAACTAAATTCAAGTAAACAAGCTAAGCAAAATTAAACAAACTAAACATATTTATTATAAATGAATTAAAACGATTATGTAAGTAATTGTAAAATGAAATAAATAGCGAAATAATCAAATTAACCTGATCACTCCAAAGAGGTAGAAAATGGAGTTAGAAGGACCGGGGATCTGAACGGGGTACCTAGATTGCCGGGGAATATTCAAGTTGTGGAATGTACCTTAACAACTCAACCCTCAGGTGGTGATCCAAGCAGGGCCTCAATGTAGGTGTTGGAGGTTCGGGACTCGGTATCTCTGCAGGGTTTCGGCGTCGAGGCTTGAAATTGCTCAATTTATCGGCAGAGTCTCTCTCACTCAAAATTCGTCCTGAAAACATACGCTGGGGTATGGTATTTATAGAGTTTATCAGCCAATGAGATGCTGCCACGTTTAAGGGACACATCAGGCCATTTGGAGTTAGCGGTCGCCACAATGAGAGTTGGCGGTCACCAGGTTTTTGAAAGTTTTCACAAAGTTCTATGGTGGTCACCATGAAGAAAGGTGGCGGTCGCCACTTTGGGCTAAGGTTTCTACAAAGTTCTATGGTGGGCGCCATGAAGATAGTTGGTGGTCGCCTTACTTGGGCAGTAAGTTTCGATGTTTTGTCAAAATTTTACTGGTTTGAAGGTTCCGGGTTCAAATACTGAGTTTGGATCACTTCCCGAGGATCGTACGGAGGCACTAATTCACCTGTTTTTATCATCGAATTCGCCTAAGATTAGGCGGGGTCAAAATGGGGTGTCTACAGTTGCCCTCTTTGATATAACTTGCATAGCAACACGTGAAGCAGGTTATATCAAAGACCCAGAGACAACAACCATTTGACCGAGCCGTCAATCTTAGGCCACAAATACACATGCATGCATATGATGTTGGTCGTACTTGAATTTTAATCGACCTGCTTACGTACCCCCCTCTTGCTAGGGATCAGACCAGAACGTAGTTCATGAGGTAAAATGCGAGTATGTATGATAAGAAGCATGATGTGGATGTTAATATGAATAAATGCTAACATGAATAAATGCTAACATGATGCAAACATTTACATTACAATGTAGATATAATGTAAGAAAGTTTTGATGTCATAACACAGATCGAGAAAAGATCAACTAGTTTTAGGTCGTGAAAGGACCGATGAGTCAATTTTAGGGTCACGACAAAGACCGATGAGTCAGTTTAGGGTCACGAGAAAGATCAATGAGTTAGCTTAGGGTTATGAGGAGGACCGACGAGTCAGTTTATGGTCATGAAGAGGACCGACGAGTCAGTTTAAGGTCGTGAAGTGGACCGACGAGTCAGTTTAGGGTCGTGAGGAGGACCGACGAGTCAGTTTAGCGTCATGAGGAGGACCGAGTCAGTTTATGGTCATGAGGAGGACCGACGAGTCAGTTTAGGGTCATGAGGAGGAGCGATTCAATTTAAGATCGTGAGGAGAACCGACAAGTCAGTTTAGGATCATGAGGAGGACCGAGAGTCAGTTTAAGGTCATGAGGAGGACCGACGAGTCAGTTTAGGGTCATGAGGAGGACCGAGTCAGTTTAAGGTCATAAGGAGGACCAACGAGTCAGTTTAGGGTCATGAGGAGGACCGAGTCAATTTAAGGTCGTGAGGAGGATTGACGAGTCAGTTTAAGGTCATAAGGAGGACCGACGAGTTAGTTTATGGACGTGAGGAGGACCGACGAGTCAGTTTATGGTCATTAGAAGGACCGACGAGTCAGTTTATGGTCGTAAGGAGGACCGACGAGTCAGGCGTCAAATGCTAAGTCAAGATCTAAGAATGCGGGACCTTAGAATTAGGTTTATTGGAAACGAGACTGAGATGATCGAAAGCCAAGTTACGGCTGAAATTTTTTTGATTTATCGGGAAGAAAGATCGCAAATTAAGAGGTCGAGTTAAGACCTAAAAATTCAAAACAGGGCATGGGATAATTTAGAAGCCAAGTTATGGCTTAAAAATTAATTTTATCCAGAAAAACAGGAAAATAGGGGTTAAAGGCACACACAATAGAGTACTCGGAATATTTTTTTGAAATATTTATGTTTTCTAAAAATTATTTTTATTAAAAATAATAATTTAATGAATAAAAGGTTTAATAGCGATAACAAAATACTTATTAAGAACGTTCAAACTACCCCCAAAAACCCTAACACGTCATAATGGCGAACTGAATCGATGTGACCTTTGACAACCTAGCGGTCGCCAGGACGAAATCCCTCTGACATGGCGGCCGCCGGGTAAAAATCCTTCCAACATGGCGGTCGCCGTGTAGCTTTTGGGAAACCTGGCGGTCGCTCCCTTTGGAGTTGGCGACCGCTAACTCCAAGCACGCATAAGGCCCTTTGAGGCGCGCGGGTGTGGTTCATTCTTCACCTTCTCACTCTCTCTCTAACCCTCTCGCACTCTCAAACTCTCTCCCGTCTCTTTCTTGTTCTCCCATCTCTCTTGTTTTCTCGATTTCTTTCTTGCTTCTCACGATGTTCACCCTGTTATTGGTGATTCCATTCTTCTTCATGGCAGGCCAGGGCCATGGGGATGACGACTTGGGGGCACGACAGGACCCTTCTGCTAGCGGGGTCACTTCCACTGCTGCGATGGATGCTCTCGTGCTCGAGGCAGAGCTTGCCTCCCGTCGGGTTGCTGAGGAGGCGCGAGCAGCTGCTACGGCGCAGGCGGCTGCAGATGCTGCTGCAGAGGCCGAGATTGTTGGCTTTTTGGATCCTGATGCTGGGGATGGTCGTCCGGCGCCCTTCGACCTGCACACTTACGCTCCATTGCCTCATCGTGTGGTTTCACGTGGGATGAGAAGCTATGAGCCTCCGGATGATGCGGTTGCTGTCGACGTTCTTCTACGAGAGCCCGATCACCATCGGTAAGTACCCTATCCTTATTGATTCAATACCAAAGCATGAAATATCAAACGTAGACGCATGTCTAGGGCACCCCCATATGATGCTGATGATAATTTTGATGATTTGAATGATTTTGATGGTGCGGATGATGATGATTGACTTTAGGTTTAGGTACCTATGCAACGGAGTTTAAAACAGTAGGGACACTAGGGTTTATGGTTTCAAATTCAAACAATAAAAATGGCGATTATTTTAACAAAAATAAAGGGCTTGAAAATTTTAAAAATTTTTAGAAAAATCCTAAGAGAATTTTGAGAAATTGTTAGAAATTTTCAGAAAATCCTAGGAAAATTTTTAGGAAAATTTTGAGAAATTGTAGAAAATTCTAAAATTTTTTAGAAAATCCTAAGAAAATTTTGAGAAATTGTAGAAAATTCAAGAAAAATTTTGAGAAAATTTTTTAGAAAACCCTAGAAATTTTTAGGAAAATTTTGAGAAATTGTAGAAAATCCTAGAAAAATTTTGAGAAAATTTTTTTAGAAAACCCTAGAAATTTTTAGGAAAATTTTGAGAAATTGTACAAAATCCTAGAAAAATTTTGGAAAATTTTTTAGAAAATCCTAGAAATTTTTAGGAAAATTTTGAGAAAATTTAGAAATTTTTAAAATTTTTTATAAAATCCTTGGAAAATTTTGAGAAATTGTAGAAAATCCTAGAAAAATTTTGAGAAAATTTTGAGAAATTTTTTTTTAGAAAATCCTAGAAATTGTGGAAATTCCTAAAAATTTTGAAGAAAATGTTAAGAAAATGGTTAGAAACTCCTAGCAATTTTGAGGAAAATTTTAAGAAAATTTGAGAAAAGTTTTAAGAAATTTCTAAAATTTTGAGAAAAATCTTAAGAAAATGCTAGAAAATCTCGGAGATTTTTAGAAGATTTTTTTATTATTATTATTTATTATTATATATATATCTTTTTTTTTTTGGGGGCAAATTTTTAAAAATTCCTAGAAAATTAATCTTAGAAGGTTAAGATAAAATGGGCAAAACACAAAATTATAAATATATTTTTATTATTATTTTTTTATTTCTAGGATGTGCAGAAAATACAAAACTAGTGTTAGGGTGCCTAGTTTTCTAAGACTTGAAAAGATCGAAGGAACCTAGGTTTTGTTCTCAGTTGTTTCCCTGTACCTTGCTGGCTCGTTCTGTCCTTTATGTATTCCCTATCTGTTTTTTTTTTACAGGCTGGACACTATGTCCGAAACTTCGGGGGTTCTGCCTCCGAGGAGGTATTGGAGTGGTATGACGCCCTTCCTGCTCTTAGTCGAGCTTATGTTAATGCCTCTGGTTTCGCTCGTTTCATACCCCAGCTGGGTAGGATGAGCAATGACTGGGTATGGCTGACAGCCCTGGCTGAGCGGTGGTGGATTACCACCAACACCTTCCATTTTACCACCTTCGAGGCCACCCTTACGCCTCTGGACTTTGCACTTATTACGGGCTTCCGAGTTGGAGGAGCCTCCATCCCATTTGACCCCACCATTGCACAGTCTGCTGATGCCCTAATGTACTTCCTTGGGGCTATTCCGGCTTAGATGGATCGCGACAGAGTCAGATACACATGGTTCTTCGAGCGGTTCAGACATTTTCAGTGCACCGAGCCCCGCCATTATGAGTGGGTCACCCGAGGTTTTTTGATGTACATGTTCAGTACCTCCTTGTTTTCGAACAAGGAGAATACCGTTCATTTGCATTACTTGGGTGGCCTAGCTCGTCTTGATTAGGTAGCTTCATATGATTGGGGCGGCGCTGCTGTGGCTACACTCTACAGTTTTATGAGGACACTGACCCGGTTCCCTCAGGAGCTCAGCATTGGGGGATACTGGAGGGTCTGGGAGGTATGACTTAGTTTCTACAATTTTTCGTCCATTTCTGTTATCTGTTATTTTTGCTTGCTGACATCTTCTTCCTTGCAGTTATGGACCTATGAGTTCTTCAGGCTTCACGTCCCGGCGAACTCTGAGGCAGACCCTCTGGTTATTCCCCGTGCGGCCCGGTGGTCCCGCGGGCAGAAGGGGAAGAAAGCTAGAGGGAAGGATCTCGATTGGTTCTGGGTGTCTTTGGACTGGCTGACCCCTGACCAGGTATCTTTACACTGATTTCTGTATTATACTACTTATTGCGCCGTTCACTTGTACTGCACCACACTGTTCTCTGTTCTAGTCACGGCACTGCACTGCACTGGGCACTGATTACTACACACCGTTCATCATACTGTATGTCTTACTGTACTGTATTTTGAACTGTTGCAGGTCCACTGGGATGCCTGGAGAGGGGTGGAGGATCGGGCCGGTGCAGATCTGATGCGTAGCCAAGATATCACTTCCAGGCGTATCCTGCTGGAGAGCCCGTTTGGGCGGGAGTACTATTTGGGAGAGCGAGTGGTTCGCCAGTCACTTGGCCTGGATTACTTTCGGATCCCGGTGGTTCCTCTAGTCCATATGCGCCGGACCGATCATCTAGGCCCCGTTGACATGCTGCTGGAGACAGTGGGAACCCCAGTTTCAGAGCTGCTGGTGGCAGAGGGGGACTACTCAGTCTGGGCCCGAGCGCACTTGATGGGTCCCTTAGGTCCTGGTCCGGCCAGCCCTGGCGGCAGGAGATGAGGACAGGCACCAGAGGTTGCTGATGCTGGTGCTGATGCTAGGGTGGGAGCTGCCGCTGCTGCTGGAGATGCTGCCCCTGGAGCTAGAGGAGTGATAGGCCCAGAGATCCCCTGAGAGATTCAGACTGTGGTATATGGCTTCCCATTCTCCTTTCCTGTTCCAGTCCCGCCAATTTCTGAGTTCAGAGCGGAGATTGGCCAGGTATTTCCTTATCCTTACTTCTTTCTTTCATTTTCTGCTTCATTTGTCCAGCTGACTTATTCTTTTTCCTTCTATAGTTAAATCAGGCGTGGGTGGATCGGACGATGCTGATGGTCACCGGCCTGAGAGTGACGGTCCGGCAGATGGATGCCTCGATGCGGGTGGACGGCCAGCATTGCGTTCACGCCAGTAGCCGTTTTAAGTAGCTCACACGCTCTTTTCAGTTTCTCTGCATTTTCCTGCCTTTATTCTTGTTTTGAGCCTTGCTTTCCTATCAAAAGCCTCCAGCTCTGGTAGCCGGTGTAGTGCCTCCACAGGCCCCAGTTGGGCCTCCTACTCCAGCCCCAGCCCCGGCTAGAGGCCGTGGTTCTCGGGCTTCTTCTCGGGCTCGTTCCAAAGGATCGGTCTCATCTGCTCGGAGTTGATCTAGAGTTATCTCCTCCTCTGACAGCGACGACGGTGATGACTTCGACCGTCTCTTTGAGGACGACAGCTCGGAGGAAGCCGGCCCCTCCCGTCGAGTCCGCTCGAGACACACTTGAGAGAGAGAGCTTTCCCCTTCCCCACTTTTGTTTATCTTTATGATACATTTATTTTGATGGGCCTGCGTGCCCCAGTTTGACATATTTGACATACACTTACTTGATCCATGGGCCTATGTGCCCCAGTTTATTGTTTTATTGGGCCTAGACGCTCCCAGTATTACTACTTTTTTATGCATTTTGGGCCTGTGTGCCATTTATTACTTCATCTGTCCATCTGTTGCATGATTTTTCTTTATTTGTTGTTCAAACTACCTTGGAGGCATAACTCAGGTGCCACGACTGATACAAATTACAGAGACTGCAATCTGTGCCATACCCTCTATGTTCCAACATGGCGGTCGTCATAACAGAACATGGCAGTTGCCACTTTCCCAAAATGTGAATCTGGCGGTCGCCCTTTTCAACATGGCGGTCGCCTAGTCAAAGAAATGATGTCACTATACTGTGCTTTTTGGAGTTGGCGGTCGCCAGTTTCAAGATGGCGGTCGCCACATTGATCGTCCCTTTTATTGAATTTTTAGTTTCCTACCCTTTTCTGCCCTATAAATACCATCCTAGAGATCCCTTCTGCTGTTGCTCGGACTAAAATGGCTAATACTCTTTCTTCTTGGATTGAGAAATTCTCCCACATCGAACGTTTGAACTTCGCCCCCTTTGGCCTTAACGCCCTTTTCTCATTGAGGACTGTGAAGATTAACAGACCTTTACTAGCGGCTGCTGCACAACTGTGGGATCCTCAGTCTCATGTCTTTCGATTTGGTTTTGAAGAACTCTGCCCCACTATGGAGGAGTTTGCTGCCATCTTAGACTTGACTCCACGGAGTTCCGTAGTTGTCCCCACTCCTTTTCTCTCTGTTCGGCAGCAGGTGATGCGACTCTGCGGTCTGTCTAAGATGGAGGCTTCTGGTCTGACCTCGGGTCACTGCCTTGACATTCCATGGCTTATCGAGAGGTTTCATCCTACTGGTGATCTCAGCGATCTAGACTTTCAGCTACGGCGCCGTCATGCACTTTGCCTCTGCCTCCTTGCCCACTATCTACTTGTCCCTTCCGATGGACGGGTTAGTTGTGTCCTGGTTGATATTGCTGGCCAAATGTGGATGGGAAAAGACTTCGTGCCCCTGGCTTTGGCTAAGACACTGCTGGGCTTAAACGCTGTTCATTGTGGTGAAACCACCACCTTTGCTGGCTGCCCTTTACTTCTCCAGGTGATCTCAACATCTTTCTCTGTATCAACTTCTCTGTTACACTACAAAGCCTTCCTCTTACTGTTTTAACTCTTGCTACAGATCTGGCTGATGGAGAAGGTGATTCTTGTACAGAAACCTCCCACTGACAGGCACAATGCTGCGGCTTTTCTTTACCGCCCGCATTATCAGACATATGACATTGAGGCAGCTTGGCGACAGTAGCTTTCCTCTTTGACCGGCCCAGACATTACCAGGCAATGCCCTTGGTCGCGGATTCCTGCTATGACTCTGACCATTATGGATCATCTCGGCGTTCTGTTGATTGGTCTGTGTCAGACTACTTTCTACTACCCTCATAGGATCATGCGACAGTTCGGTCGAAGTCAGACCATCTTCCCCAACATTCGAGACCGTCTATTTTCTTCTGCACTATAAGCTCCTTTTCTAGCACAGCATCGGGATGCTTGACCATCTCACTCATTGATGGAGATGCACGAGTTGCAATGTCTCGATCTTTCTGTTGAATATAAGACATGGTTGACACAAGATAGGGAGAAGAAAGACAGAGAAGAGGGGAAACAATCAGTGAAAAGGAGAAGAGTTTGAGGACCTCTGCTTTATTTTGAAAGATTTCACAGCTTCCTTTTTTTTAATTATTTGTAAAGTTTGGGACTTGCGTGACCTCCCTTTATTTTAGAACTTTATAGTCTTATCTGAAATATGAACAACTCCCACTTTGTGTTTACGATGGTTTAAATTTATCCAAATCTTGAATATTATAAAAAATTCAAAAATTAATTTGCATTAGTCTTACTCAGATTCAAAGATGGTTAAAAACAAAAAAAGTGGCTGGACTTCTTAAAGAAGCTGCCTACGTATCCCAAAAAAAAGATGAAATCAGGCCTTAATGTAGTTCGGGCTCGGTTTTCACTTGGGTATTGACACTTTTCTTTTGTAATGCCCTAATTTTTTCCAAGGTCGCCCTTTCAGGTTTTCGGCCTTGCGGGCTGCTCTAACTTTTTCCTGAATTGCCTTTTCGATTTTCAACTCAGCGAGCTTCTATTTTATCTTTATTTTTACCTCAGGAATAGTACTTTTTGAGTTGATCAAGGTTAACAGGGTGGAGAATGCATTGCCATCCAAATCCATGATTATGACTGCACCACTGGTCATGATGGTTTTGATCAGAAATGGTCCGGACTAGTTTGGTTTAAATTTGCCCTTCGGGTCGAAGATAGGAGCTCTGATTTTCTTAAGAACCAGATCTCCTTCTCTAAGATCTCGAGTCTTGACCTTCTTATTGAACACTCGACCTATCCTCCTTTGGTAACCTTGTATATGAAATAGAGCTTGCAGCCTTCTTTCATCTAACAAGAGCAATTCTTCCATCTGGTTTCTCTGCCATTCTGCTTCTGAGATACTGGCCTTAGCCACTACTCTTAGCGAGGGGATTTCCACCTCAATGGGAAGGACAGCTTCCATCTTGTACACTAAATAGTATGGCGTAGTTCCAGTTGAAGTTCTGATCGACGTTCGGTATCCCCAGAGTGCAAAATGGTAGATGCTCCGGCCAGTCTTTGTGCAAGTTGATTGTCTTTTGTAGAATTTTCTTGATGTTCTTGTTTGCTGCCTAGACTGCTTCGTTGGTTTGCGTCCGATATGGCAAGGACTTATGAGCCACTATTCGATATTCCTTGAAAAGATCCAGGACTTCCCCTTGGAAGTGTGAGCCATTATCTGAGATGACCTCGTGGGGAACTCCGTACCGACAAATGACATTTTGCTTGATGAACTTGGCAACATGGGAGGCATTCAATACCGAGAAGGAAGCAGCTTCTACCCACTTGGTAAAATAGTCGATGGCCACTAAGATAAACTCGTGTCCATTAGATGCCCTTGGTGTTATTCTGCCAATCACGTCGATGCCCCATACTGAGAACGACCATGGTGACGTTAGATTATATAGCTGAGACGGGGGAATATGCATGAGATTTGCGTGAATCTGACACTTATGACACCTCCGCACAAACTGTATACAATCCGTCTCCATTATCATCCAAAAGTATCCCTGTCGTAGTATCTTCTTGGCTAACATATTTCCGCTCATGTGTGGCCCACAAACTCCTGGGTGGATTTCCTTCATCAGTTCTTGACCTTCTTTATTGTTGACGCATAGCTTATTGACACCAGAATGTCCTCGTTTGTACAGTTTACCACCACAAATGACAAACTGCGTAGATAGTCGTTGTATCGCCCGTTTGTCCTTTTTACTGGCAAACTTGGGATATTCTCCTTTCTCTATGAAATTCTGAATGTCAAAGTACCATGGAAGTTCGTCAGTGCTTTCTTCGATAGCGGCTGCCATCTCATATGCTGGCTTCCTTTTCTGCTCAATTATCAAAGGTCTCATCCGAACTCCGGGTGGTATGTCAATCATGG
>JAULJZ010179109.1:0-22793 GCA_032270985.1 Heliamphora pulchella
GATCGAACACAAAACCAAGCCACGGACCCTCAAAACTATAGACAAGGCAGAGAAAAGGAGGGTTTCTTAGCCTGGAAAAAAGATAACATCAAAATATCTCAGCCCCTGGAACCTTTATAAACACGCCAAAAACATTCTGTCCAGTCAACCGAACCCCTGAGTTCAGTCGACAGAACCCAAAAAACTCAGTTCAGTCGACTGAACCGAGCCCCTCAGTTGATCGAACGGCTGGGCAGAGAGTTTTTCGACGTTTTCAAGGCAAAAACAGGTTTCTAAGTTCCAAGCAACCCTCTACCAAACCTTGAAAAGCGTGTAACACATTTATACATGTTGTTCTACAACTGTAAAGCTAAACCATGTATCGATACTATTCATAAACTGGAAGAAACACATCAAATATATAAATAACTTAAAAGATAAGGGTTCAGGGTCTCACATATAACCTCATCTAAAAGGTGATGAATTAAATGATTGTGATAAATGAGATTAATCAATTTGAGCACTAAAAGTAAATGAAATCTAATGCTAAAGAAGGTGAAATGATAGAAAGAAATAATGGGTTTCAAGAAAAAGAATAAGAATGAACAGATGGCTCTTTTATATTTAAAATATGTATGGGTTATAACTCGGTTATGAAAATGTTTCTTTTAAGTTGTTGCATAATAGCATATTTATTCACACCTCACAAGTCATGCATTGCACCTGTTTCAGTCTTTATCTTACGAGTTTCGGCTCACGTTTGTTGAATTAAACATTTTACAAGTTTTTGACAGTTAAGAAAATGTTTAGAAGGGGCACTATGGACTTGGGTTGGAAATTGAAGAGAAAGGAATGAAAGTTGATGTTGTGAAATGGTTTCTTGTAAATCTATACTTGATTAAAGTAATTCATAATTTTGTTATTAAAGTATTTGATTTGTACTTAAAATGGGAGTTATAAACATCTAATTGTGAAAGAAAAGAGAATGTACATAAGGAAATTTCTAATGTTTTTGAGAAAGATTATTAAAACTTGAAATTCACTTGGATGGGCTTTGTTTAAGTTTTGATTCATATGCTGGTATGTAGTTGGAATGGATGTTTGAAATAAATCAAATTGTGATGATATGGAAAATATAGTTATTAAATTTTTGAACTTTGATTGGGGATTAAAATTCAGGCTGAGCCTTAGTATAAATTGTGACTTGAAATTTACAGATTTACAGGTGATTTGGAATAGTCCGAAAAATAGAGGAGACTCTGTCAAAAATTTTAGTTTTTATACTTAGATTATTTTATAAAGAATTCAAGAGGATATCAACAAAGAAATTCTAGTCAAAGGAAGAATGGGTTATAGTGTGGGAATCACGTGCCTCGGGTCGAGGGCGTGGCAGTGGCCGTGTCCTGAACGTTCACAGGACGAGGGAAAGGCAGTGCTAGGGGAAGCTCAGGGTCGGTAGGCTCCACCTCGGCCACTTGCTCATCAGCGGTGGTGGCAACGTCGGCATTTGTGGGGGGCTCACTCCAAAGGGGAGAATCCAGATGAATGTCGGCTCGCTCAAAGCCCTTCTTGTATCCAATGGCTAGGAGCTCGATTTTGAGGCTAAGAACCTCCTTGGCCAGGTGGGCGCCGCACTCGTCCCATCCTTGTTGCCAGAGCTGATCGTCGCGCTCAACCCTAGCAGCCTCAAGGTCGGCCGCTATCTTCTTCTGCGTCTCCTCCTCCGCCTGAATAGACGCTATCATCCCTCGTAGGTTGGCGTTGGTTGCCACAGCTGAGGCTGCTTTGTCCTTGGTCTTCTTGACCTCCTCCTTAGCCTTTCTCTTCTCTTCCTCCGAAACCCTCAATCGAGCCTCCAATCCCTGCAGAGCCGAGATGTTTCGAGCAAGATCGGTCTCCATGCTATTGGCGTGCTTAGTAGACTGAGTAAGTGCCCTGTCGAGCTTTTTGGTCTCCCTCGATAGTTTGGCGTAACAGTTGTACAACATGGTCACAGCCTAAAGTTGTTGTAATAAACGAACACAAATCAAAAGGAGTCGAACATCGAATGAACATGTGGGAGGAAAGAGAATGAAAGACTTACCCTGACGCTGAGCTGGTATACTATGTCAAAGAGAGCTGGCAGAGATAAGCCAGAGTGGTCGGCTATGTTAAAGGGCAGGCTCAACCCCCTCGTGAGGCACTCGGCGACATTACTCGTTTTTAAAGAATCGCCCATGTTGAGCTGACGACCGAGAAAATTAAACTCGGATAGCCAGGGGGCAGGAGCTGGACCCTCGTTCTCTCCTTTCCTCAGAGAGGGGACTTCGGCAATTGGAGTGCTGTCACCACAGATTTGGCGATGACGTTGGAGGAGCTGTGCCTGTGGAGGAGATGAGGAACGTGGCCGAACAGTACCTTCAATTGCAGCCAGCACTCGAACGGGGGTCGACGCAGGGGCAGGCGGAGGTAGAGGAATCTGCGATGCCAGCTCCAGTGGTGGTGGAGGTGGACTCGTGACCCTCAAGGCGAGGGATGCCAAGGTGCTTGCTATGGTGCGGCCAATTGTGGCGCCGTGATTTTTGTAGGGTTTTTGGTTCAAAAATTGAGAAGTCAAGAAATGTTTAGAAAATGTTTTAACACCTTGAAAACCAAGAATTGAAAACCCTTTTTGTTGAAAATGGAGTTGCCACTTGATTTTTGAGAAAAATCAAGAAAAACAAAATGAGCCACTAATCTTTAAAATGGTAACCAGAGAAAATAAGGGTCCAGAGGCTAAGGTACGAACCGAGGAAGGTGTTAGGCACCCCGTTCACCCAACCATGAGGTTAGCCTCTATTAATCATCATTGATTCCTCATTAGATTTCTCAAATGCATGCAAATACAGAGGACAAGGGAAAGAGATAACATCCAAAATTGAGTAGGAAAGATACATAATCTAAGTATTTAACACGCTAAACAAAGCATAGAATAGAAGAAGTCCTAAATCCTAAAATATGAAAATTCTAACTAAATAATACATGGAACAAACTGCAGGCATCAATCGAAACATGAAAATAACAAAGAAAACCTACTCGTATTAGAATTAAATTGACAGATTTTAAGATAAAGATCACATATGATAAGCGAAAAAAATAAACTAAAACATGTTCTAAATTCTAAACATGTCATGAAAGTAAAGTGAAAGTACCTAACCTAGTCTATTACTAACTAAAATATTAAAAATAACAAACTATGCTAGTAAAATAAAGCATGCTTTAATCAAATAACTGCAACGAAGTAAAACTTAGAATAAAATAAAAGAAAAGAATGTAGGTACAATATTGAATATTATGACCGCATTAATGTTGACGCCAGAATATTACAATCGTAATATCACATAATACGATGCAAGGAATATAGGCAGCATTGCTAAATTTCAATAGAATAGTACAATAGTGATAATGTACTATAAAATAAAGAATTAGAATCTACGAAACTATGAAATCCGATCAAACTATAGAAAAAGCATAACTAGTTCAAAACTAAGAATTAGGTATGTAATCGAAAATGTAACCCGACCTCTTCACATAAGAACAGAGTGAAGAGAGTAGCATCGGGAATCGTACAGAATACCAGAAGCGTAATCCGAGTGAATCCTCAAGTCAGGAGAATAGTGCTCAATTGTCCGATCCCCGAGGAATACTCCAGTTCCAATCAGTAAGTCAGGAATTCGACAGAGTATAGGCATAATGCAGCTCGTACGTCCACGAAGCAACAGGGTGCCGGCATCAAAACTTGTACTCTCTCGGTACTTTGGCAAAATATCTCTCACTCAAAATTCTTGTCTTGAAAAACGTACTAAGGATACGGTATTTATAGAATTCATCGACCAATGAGATGCTGTCACGTTTTGGGACACGTCATGGTTTTTCAAGGTGGCGGTCACCACATCATGAATTAGCGGTCGCTACTTAAAGCGAGTTTTTATAAACTTCTTATGGTGGTCGCCACAATGCAAGGTGGAGGCTTGGAGTTGGTGGTTGCCACAATGCAAGGTGGCGGTCGCCACAATGCAAGGTAGCAGCCCCATGGTTGCAAGGTGGCGGCTCTGGGTTCAAGTTAGCGGCTAAAGGTTTCGACTTGTGGGTTAACTGGTTCAAAGATTTGGCTTACATGGCTAGGATACTGAGCTTGGATCATTTCTCAAGGATCATTTAGAAGCATCATTCTCTCTAATTTCATCATCGAATTCACTCGGACTAACCAAAGATTAGGCGGGATCAAATTTGGGTGTCTATAGTTGCCCTTCTTTGACATAACTTACATAACAACGTGTGATACGAGTTATATCAAAGATCCAGAGACAACATTCATTTGATCGAGTAGTCAATCTTAGGCCACAAACACACAAGCATGCATATGATGTTAGTCGTACTCAAATTTTTATCGAGCTGCTTATGTACCCTTTTGCTAGGAATCAGACCAAAACATAGTTCCTGGGGAAGATGTAACATGCAAAACATGATGCTTATACTGGTATGATCAAACAATACCCTAAAGATCAAGTTAAAATCTACAGGGATCACAATCAATCAAACAAGTCAAAGATTGAGTCAAGATTAGCTGCGGATAAAATAATTAAAAGGATCGAATCAAGATCCTAGAAATTATCTTAACCAGGAAAGCAACAACGAATTAACTAGGTCGAGTCAAAACCCAACAATTTGGAACGATAATGAGATAAGGATAACTAAAAAGTCAAGTCAAGACTTAAAATTATCTTCATCGGAGAGAATCACGAATTAATAGGTCGAGTCAAGACCTGAAAACTTGAAACGAAGTACGGGATAAAAAATAATTAAAAGCCGAGTTAAAGCTTAAAACTATTTTCATCGGGAAAACACTGCGAATTAACAGGTCGAGTCAAGACCTAAAAACTCGGGACGAGTACAGGAGAAAAAAGTAATTAAAAAGTCGAGTCAAGACTTTAAAATTATTTTTAAATCCCAAAAATAGGCAAACAAACAATCATAGGGGCATTAAAAACACATAAAAAAATCAATTATGACATAGGTGCCTGGAGATCAGGGCTTGAAACATAGGATTCCCAGTGCACTAGGGCATGTGAAACCTAAAACGCCTTTTGAACTTAGTGTGCCTAGATCACTAGAGCTTGGATAATCTAAGACGCCTTTTGGACTTAGGGTGCTCGGGAAACAGGGCTTGAGACATAAGATGCCTAGCGCACTAAGGCTTGGAAAACCTAAGACACCTTCTGGACTTAGGGTGCCTGAGAAACAGAGCTTGAGACATAGGATGCCTAGCGCACTAGGGCTTGGGAAACCTAAGGATCATCACTCACACACGAACCTACGGTTTAAAAAAGTATTTGCCTGGCGCACCATGGCTTAGAAAACCTAAGGGTCATCTCACAAACCTAGGACCTAGACAACGCTTCGCATATGACTAGGATTTAGAAGAGGGTGCCTAGCGCACCAGGGCTTGGATCGACGAGCCATTGCTGAGGGCTACTACATAGCTTTTAGGATCCACGGGCTTATGTTTTCTGCTTTGGTCTTGTAGAGTTATGCCCCACTATAGAGGAGTTCACCGACATTCTTGATCTCGTCCCACAGGAGTTCGTAGCAATACCTTCCATGTTCGTCTCTGCGAAGAAGTAGATCGTGTGTCTCTATGGTCTGACTGGCCGGGAGGTTTCTTTCTTCATCCATGGGGATTCACTGGATATAGATTTTACCCTGCCGGTTCCCTTAGTGAATTCAGCTTCAAATTACGGCCCCGTTATGTTCTGTGCATCAGTCCGCTTGCCAGGTACCTTCTTGTTTCCTATAACGGTCGAGTTATCACTATTCTAGTGGATATTGCTGAGCAAATAAGGGCAGGAAAGGACTTCGTGCCCCTAGTTTTGATTGAGACTCTGATTAGTCTAGATGCTATCCATCGGTGTGCAACCACGTTCTTTACCGGTAGTCCTCTATTTCTCCAAGTAAAACTCAAATCTCTCTTTTTTTTGCTCTTCTCTCCTTTTGTCGATTTTTCTCGATTTTTACCACTCTTCTCTCTTTTTGCTGATTTCTCTAGGATTTTACCGCTCTTCTCTCCTTTTTTCACTCTCTCTTTATTTTTTCGTATTTCTCTCCTTTTGTTGATTTCTCTCGATTCTTACCTCTTTTCTCTCTTTTTAGATCTGACTAATAGAGAAGGTAAATCTTCTGTAGAAACTGACTTCGGATGGGCACAATGCTGTTGTCGTTGTCTATCGTTCTTTTTACCCGATATGCACTACCGAGTGGCTTGGAGACAGTATCTTTCTTCGTTGACTGAAAGAGACATCACTTAACAGTGCTCCTAGTGGCGGATCCCTTTTATGACTTTGACCACTATGGACCATCCAAATGTCTTGCTAATTGGTCTACGACTGTCCACCTTATACTATCCACATTGTATCAAAAGGCAGTTTGTTCGAGGTCAAATCAAATTCCACGGCGTTCGGGGTCGTACGTATTCATCTTCCCTTCAAGCCCCATTTTTAGCACTGTATCAGAAGGCTTGGCCATCTCGTTCACTAACAGAGATGTAGGAGCTATTCCGCACTAAGTTCCTCGAGGAGTACAAGGCATGGATGGTTCAGGAAAAAGAGAGCAGAAACAAAGAAAATGGAGAAGAACAAGTAGCAAAGAGAAGAAAGATCTAAGAGATCTGTTTTGCTTTTAGGACTTTATAGCTTTCTTCTTTATTTAGAGTTTGCAACTTGCGTGCCCGCCCTTTATTTCCAAAACCTTGTGATCACAGCAGAAATAATAAAATTTTCACGTTTATCTAAAAAAGGTTTCCAATTATTTAAGATTTTTTGATTCTTGTAAGTAAACAACTTTATTATCAAAACTCAAAGAAAAATTTGCATTGATCATTAGTTAGATTCAAATATGGCTAAAACAAATAAGGTGGCCGGACTTCTTCAAAGAAGCTATGTGACGCCCCATCATCCGGGCACGTCGGGACATACATAACTATAAATAAGGAACATATTCTAGCCGAGCATTTATAATTACATATGATAATTACTACATCATTAATGATTCAGAATTTGTTCAAACTACTTAACAATTACAGTCATCTAGAAAATTTAGCAAAAGTTACAATATGTCCACAGAAAACTGAACAAAAAGATCAAAAAGTAAATATCCTACAACTTCAAGTGGCACTATTGGGATCAGCTGGCTCTTGCCACGCTCTCTCTTCCCCAAAATCTTCTTCTCCGACGAACCCGCCTTTTTCAAATGATTCTTTTTCTTCACCTGTGGCACGAATGCCATGAGCCACAGCCCAGAAACAAATTTTCTAAACCGTCTAACAAACTCACAACAAAATTTTTTACAATACATATCGTATAACACCCAATACAAATTTAAAGGAAAAGAAATAGACAATTTATCAATTTCAATAGGACAATCACATATTAGAACAATTGTGTTAGTGGGTGATATAGATGAATGCAATGCAATTGTCCACCCCAACGTACTTCCAGAACAACATCACAAATTCTACGTCGGGAATTACAAAATAGACTTGATCGGACCTGATCACTGAACCTATCCTTACCGCGTTGCAAAAGATAAACCCTCATCATGGCTACATGCCTTGGCCGTTTTTCGCAATGTCAACGGCGCGGGGACTGGCCTTTATCCAATTTTATCCATCCTTATTCCAAGCCAACCAATCCCACCTTAAGGACCAAGATACTCATTAGGTGTCAACCTAAAGTCTAATTAAAGCTAGTGACGAACCAATGATGCCTAATTCCCCTCTTATAATAAACAATCTTCTAATTCAATTTCAAATATGGCAACCAAGGATGCACACCCTAGATCCACAACCACAGAAACAATGATATCATATCACCCAACCAAATTTGAAAGGTATGAAGGGACTCTGATAACCCAGATGAAATATGGAAATGCTCATGATGTGCAATATAGTCCTCATGTGCAATTAATTATAGCATGGTATATAAACACGGTATAGCACGAGATACAACTTGCTAAAGCATCAAGTACAAGCATGCGAAGCATAACCGTAATTTATGCGACATAGAGTCGAACTATCGGCAAGATTTCACTTCATCAAAATTATTATTTTCATGCACTAATACTCACAAAGTTCATATAAACTCAATATACTCAAGTTTCACAAAATAACATGCCATTCGTACACTTAGCAAATTTTATGTAAATGTTCAATTGCTAGTTTTTAAGTAACAGTGTTTTGAAATACTTAGATATTGATTTAATTTCTAAAATTTGAACACCAATTATATAAAAATATTTCTTGCAACTTTCATGTTTAACACTAAGGCTAGATTCTAGGGCAAATGGGTCATTTGATTTAATTTAGGAAAAATCATTCAGCACTTTACAGAGAAAAGTGCAGAATTTAGGCCTCTGTTGGCCACGGTTTTGGGGTATCAATTCAAGAGTTATGGCTCTGATTTTTGGTGAGATTTTATTTTAAGGTATCCCCTACAAGTTTCATGTTTTGTACTAGGGCAAGTCGTTTGAAAAACGTTTGAGAATTTGGTTAATTTATAAAGGGGTTCAGTCAGTTTAAAAATGGTCTACAGAATGGGTTTTTAACAGAGAATGCTCAAAATCTTTGGGATATTATCCGATGGTATTTTGGGCTGATTTTTGCTCCATATTTATTTTAATATGTTATCTATATTTTTTATGTTTACCACATTTGGATTTGGATTCTAAAAACTTAGAGGGATTTGATCTCACAAAAATGTGTGACAAAGGGCTCTGTCAGACACTGAAACACAATAGCAACTTTGTGAAGTGTTTTGACCTAATCTCGGTTCTCACTTTAACTTAGGGTTTTTAGGTCTGCAACTTAGAGTGTTCAAGATCTAACACTCTTCGGAAAAAATGACATATTTGAAGTTCTACCCAACAAAATGACTTCAAACCAATTTTTTATGAAATAAAACTCAAACATCTAGGTCTGGACACAAAAATCACTTTAAGATCATTTTTCTTCAATTAGTTATGACGTTTTAAAGTTGGTGGCAGAATGTTCACATGTCCAAAAAATCATATTATCTCGGGTTTTGGTAGTTTAGCTCATGTTATGTTAATTTTTGATGTATTTTCTTTGCATGGATGTTATAAACTTATACAAACCAAAACTCTAGAACATATTTAAGCCGTAAAACTCAAAAATATACACATGCAAGCACATGCAAAGCTTGATCATACATAAACAGTCCACTATTCACACCTATGACGCCGTTTTGAGTTATGCTTTGTTTCTTTTTCTTAGGATTGATTATAGAGATGAATTGAGGGTTACTTTATGAGAGTGGTTACTTTATGAGAGTATATCAGAATGTTTTAGGGAATTTACTTACCTCTTTTGATGCTTAAAAGGTTGAGGAAGAATGGGACTGAGCCTTGTAGCTTGCTCCTTGATCATTTTCTCCTTCTCTCTTATTCTCTCCTTATTCTATGAGAACACTTAGTGATTTTTGGTGGTCTCTCTCTCACACCCTCTCAGCCGAATGCATGAAGGAGAATGGGGGGGCTTATCTCTTATTTTTATAGAAAAATTATAATGAAAGATTAATTATTGCACCTAATTCAAATTTTAAATTTTTCATGGCTCCTATTGGTTACATGAGAGGTAGGAGCTATTTGAGACATGCAAAAATAAGATTTGGCAGCAAGGGGAGTCGGCTAAGACAGGGTTGGGGCAGATCAAAACTAAATTGTACTAATTTAGGATTTTAAATTGTATTTTGGTACCATTTTGAGAAGAAAAATGCATAAAATATTAATTTTATGTATTTTTTGGCATCTAAACCTACTAAAATCTATTATCTTAATGTATTTATATTTAATTTAGTCTTTTTATAATTTATCATAATTTTAATAACAATTAATTAAATAGGTGTAGGTTTCTAAGCTAAATTAAGCTAATTTTACTAGAATTAGCTTTTCGACTTATTTATTATGTAGAGATTTTAAATAATTATTTATTTACTTTTATTGACCTATATTATAATATTATTATGTATATTACTTGTATAAAAAGTATTTGGTCAAAATAATGCTTGATTTATACACCTTTTTCTCATTTTTAAGCTTAAAAAGATAAAAAGTAACTTTTTGGACACATTTTCCTAGGTGGCCGGCCATGCAAGGGCAATTTGGTTATTTTTGTTGTTATTTTGTCTTTTATTAATTAATTACATGTAAATATCTAATTTTGGGTATCCATGTGTCAAATTTTAGATTTTTAGGACCTTTTGCAGTACTAGGGACAAAATGGTCATTTTATCCTAATTATGAAAATTTTTATTTTAAATTTTTTATTTTATATTATTTACTTAATTTAAGTTTTCCTGGGACTTTTCTGAGTATTAGGGCTTTACCTTTGAGTATTTGGTCTTTTTAGGATTTCTGAGCCAAATTAGTGTTTCGGGTTGAGTTAGGATTTCTCTTGTTCATGCAGTGACCAAAGCTCTCATTGTGTATCCGTCGCTAATACTAGGGTTTGGGCCAGGTTGTTATAATCTAGGTGGTTACTACTAGGGTCTGGACCGGGGTGTTACAAGCTGCCTACGTAATCTAAAAAGTAGAATCAAACCATAACGTAGTTCAGGCTCAATTTACTCTCGGGTATTAACCCTCTTCTTTTATGATGTCCTAACATTTGCCAAGGTCGTCCTTTTGGATTTTCGGCCTTGTGGGCTGTTCTAACTTTTGCCTAGATTGCCTTTTCGATTTTCAACCCAACGAGCTTTTATCTTATTTTATTTTTCTCTCAAGGGTAGTACTTTTTGAGCTAGTCCAAGTTGATCGAAGTGGAGAATGTATTGACATCCAAATCTATGATGATTACCGCACCACCAGTCATAATAGTTTTGATTAAGAACGGCCCGGACCAGTTTGGCTTGAACTTGCCCCTTGGGTCAAATACGGGAGCCCTATTCTCCTTAAGAATTAAGACACCTTCTCTCAAGTCCCAGGTGTTAACTTTCTTGTTGAACACACGAGCTATCCTTCTCTGGTATCCTTGTATGTGAAATAGGGTTTGTAGTCTTCTTTCTTCCATCCAATTCCTTTGCCATTCTTCTGCGGGTTGAGCCGCATCCAATACTTTCTTATTCTTTCAAAGAATTTTTGCAGCGCTACGATATGATCGTCTCGATCTTTGAACTTCACAATCATATCATCTAAATGCACTTCGACTTCCTTGTGTATCATATTATGCAACAAGGTAGTGGCATCCCTTTGATAGGTTGCCCCTAGCATTACGCGATAGCAATAGGTGCCCCAAGGTGTAGTGAATGTCATCTTTTCTCTATCTTTAGGGTCTATTAAGATCTGAATGTACTCGGAAAAGCCATCCATAAATGATAAATGAGCGTGCACCGCTGTGCTATCTACCAAGACATCAATGTACGGTCGTGAAAAGTCATTCTTTGGACTAGCCTTGTTGAGATCCCTAAAATTTACATAGACTCTAATGCTTCCATCCTTCTTCAAGATCGGCACAATGTTGGCCACCCACTTAGGATACTTGGTTACCATAAAGAATCCAGTGTTGATCTGCTTGGTGACTTTTTCTTTGTTCTTCAAAACCCATTCTAGCCGTATCCTCGTACGACCATGCAAAAACGTCTTTGAATTCTTTTAATAAAGTTATTAATTAGTCACGTTCAACTGAAAATAAAAAAGAACCAATTTGGACAACTTGTGAATTAATTTCATTACCCATATTTATTAACAAAATTTCTTTAGTTATTGGTTGGGCAGCATTTTTTTTCTCTTTTTTATTAAAGTTTTTAATTCTTTGGGGATATCCCCTTCGAATTCAAAATTATGAAAAAGCATACAAAATAAATCAAGCAAAGTAAAATAATCAGAACCTTCGTTTATTTCATTGATATCAAAGAGAGCAGGAATTAAGTAAACGAAGAGAGTGCACAGATAGAAGTGCCCTCGGACTCGGCATCCAACTGATCAAAACAAAAGGAAAAATTTACAAGACTTAGACTCTGACTCGAGACTTAAATCATGCAAATTACAAGAATCTAAAAATCAATTGTGACATTTGGAGCAGATGTAGGTGGGATGATCTTATTGTCAATGAGATCCTAAATTTCGTAACGGAGTCTTAGACAGTTGTTGGTTGGGTGTTCGTGGCTCTAATGGAATGAGCAATAGTGGGTGGCATCGTAGCGTAGTGGTAAAGGATTAGGAGGCGACATTGGATCAATAAGCTTTATCAGTCCTTTCTTGACAAGTCGATTCATGGCCGTGGTCAGAGAGATATTAAGGGGAGTAAAAACTTTCCTTGGCATTTTCGACTGCAATGGCTAGTTTTTTTTAGGAGGAGGTGATGAAGGTGAAGAATTCGGCCGATCTGATTAGGGGGTTTAGAAAATTCACCTCGTTAGAGCGAGATGCGGGGTTAGTGGAAGAGGTGGGATGGTTTTGGTTGTTAGATAGGTAAGGTCTTCTTGGCTTTTGGTTCGATTCAGCCTCATCCATATCACCAAACTAGATTACATCTTCTATTTGAACCCCGACATCAAACAACTGCTCGAATGTGGAGAGCGGTTGTGTGATCAAATAATGCTTTGGAGAAGATTGGAGATTCTTGACTACAATCCTTACCTGTTCCTTTTATGTTGGTTGATTTATCATTTTAGCCCCTTTCCCCTCCACCTGGTCAGAAAGTCTACAAATGACTCTCTGCTTTCTTGACGAGTGGTCTCCAGCTCCCGTGTGGTTACATATAACTAGACGTTGTAATTGTATTAACTAACAAAGGCGGTGGCAATGTCTTTCCACATCCTGGTCTTTGTAACATCTAGGGAGAGAAACTATTTCTTAGCTGCCTAGAGAGTAACCGGTGGAACAACTAAGCCTTCAAATGGTCATCGATACCTATGGGAGCAAGGGTACCAACATACATTCTCAAATGCATCCAGGGTTCTTTGGTCCCGTCGAACTTCTTCATATCCGATATCTTATTGGTTGCTTAGCATCAGGGAAGAAGCATAGTCCCCCCACATCTAGCATGTATTCTTCGACTCACTTGGCCTTTCTAAGGACCTTCTCCATCCGGTCAATCTTCTCAACTAATGCAGATTCTCTGGATTGAGCAGTGCTTTCTTCCTCAACTATCACCTGACGAGAGATCCATCATGGTGGCGGCAGAACGACTTGCGGTCCATTAGGGACCTGATTGTCATCCCAAAAGTCTTTCCCGTCACCATTTGAGTCGTCATGCTGCTCATTCAGTACTAGAAACTGGGCCAGAATTGCCCGAATCTGTTCCTGACATTTCACTTGAGCCTGGGTCTACTACTCAACAGCTATCTACATATTAGTAATTGCCCTCATTAAAGCTGTCAAATTCAACTCGTTCTCGGCCACCTTAAACTGTTCCGTGATCTGTTTTGAAATTTTGTAAAGCCGCTCAGTTTCTGACCGAGCCCAAATATGCACAGGATGCGAACCTTCTCACTCAATGATCTAGACCCGAAGTAAAACCTGATAACCCCAAAACCAAAGTCACTGGTATCGGATACTTCTCAAAAAGCACCTCGATAATAGGTAGCAAACACTTCAAACACCAAAAACAGCTGACCCCGAGCAAATATAACACAAACAGAAACATACCCCTGTTGGTCCCATACTAGTAGCACAATGACTGGAAACCCCAACATCCAAGAACAAACACAAAAATCAAGCGAGGGATCAACAAAACTCCAAAATGAACATTTACCCTAAGATTCTAAAGGAAAAATAGGCAGCACTACAGCAAGAAAACAGCTCTAAGCCAAGCGGGACCTAAAGACAAAAACCTAAACGGAGGTTCAAGGAGACGAGCCTAAACGGTGTCAAGGGTACAAAATCAACAAGGAAAAACCCGGGAGGGAGAAAACTATCCTAAACCAACAACGAGGCCTAAACCAACAATCGGAATAGAACCCAAGATTCTAGATCAACAAATCAAAAATCGGGCAACGACCCGAGAGGAAAACTATTTAAAAGGAAGGAACACCGGAAGAAGACCCGGGTCAAAACCCAGGAGAAAGATTATCTTAGTCCAAACTAACAAGCAAAGGTCTTACACGAACACAAGCAAAACATACAAATAAATAAAACAAATAATTCTACCGGGTCAATACATAATGGTGGGTTCTAAGTAATTATACGCAGCAAAAGGCCAATTTTGGTCAATAATCAGGGTACCTTTTGAATAGAGTCGAGTATATACCTCACATGTCTGTTGTGGTACAGGGCATGGTCAAGCGGTACGTAAGAACACTTTTACCACACCTGTGAAAGCGTGTAGCCAATAAGGCTTGCCCGTCTCCCCAACATAGCCCCGAGATAGTAAACTGATCAGGGTATCGAATCGACCAAGCAGGGGTTGAGAATAATGCAAATGCATGCGAGAATGCAAATGACAAATTTATATAAAGAACCAACGATGTTTTTAAATCTAACCCGCTTATTTGTTTTAAAAAACAAGTCCCCAGCAGAGTCGCCAGAAAATACTGTGGCGGCAGAATTTTTGTAGGGTTTTTGGTTCAAAAATTGGGAAGTCAAGAAATGTTTAGAAAATGTTTTAACACCTTGAAAGCCAAAAATTAAAAACCCTTTTTATTGAAAATGAAGTCGCCACTTGATTTTTTAGAAAAGCCAAGAAAAACAAAATGAGGCACTGATCTTTAAAATGATAACCAGAGAAAACAAGGGTTCGGGGGCTAATGTACGAATCGAAAAAGGTGTTAGGCACACCATTCGCTCAATCATGAGATTGACTTTCACTAATCATCATTGATTTTTCATTAGATTTCTCAAATGCATGCAAATACAGAGGATGGGGGTAAAGAGATAATATCCAAAATCAAGTAGAAAAAATACATAATCTAAGTATTTAACACGCCAAACAAAGCATAGAAGAAAAAAAGAACCTAAATCCTAAAACATGCGAATTCTAACTAAATGATACATTGAACAAAATGCATGACATCGATCGAAACATGAAAATAACATAGAAAACCTACTCATATTAGAATTAAATTACCATATTTTAAAATAAAGATCACATATGATAAGCGAGGAAAATAAACTAAAACAAGTCCAAAATTCTGAACATGTCATGAAACTAAAGTGGAAGTACCTAGCCTAGTCTATTACTAACTAAAATATTAGAAATAACAAACTATGCTAGTAAAATAGAGCATGCTTTGATCAAACAACTGTAACGAAGTAAAATATACAATAAAATAAAAGAAAAGAATGTGGGCACAATATTGACTATTATGACCACATTAATGTTGAAGCCGAAATATCGCAATCGTAATATCATAGATTACGATGCAAGAAATATAGGTAACGTTGCTAAATTTCAATAGAATAGTACAATAATGATAATGTACCATAAAATAAAGAATTAGAATCTACGAAACTATGAAATCTAATCAAGCTATAGAAAAAGCATAACTAGTTTAAGACTAAAATAAAACATGCTTCAGATTTAGAAATTACTAACTAAGCACAAAATTAAAAAGTAGGCATGCAATCGAAAATGTAACCTGACCTCTTCACATAAGAAGAGAGTGAAGAGAGAAGTATCGGGAATCGTACAGAATACCTGAAGCGTAACCCGGGTGAATCCTCAAGTCAGGAAAATAGTGCTCAATTTTTCGATCCTCGAGGAATGCTCGAATTCCAATCAGTAAGATAGGAATTCGGCATAGTATAGGCGTAATGCAGCTCGTACGTCCACGAAGTGCAGGGTGCCGGCATCAAAACTTGTACTCTTTCGGTACTTCAGCAGAGTATCTCTCACTCAAAATTTTTATCTTGAAAAACGTACCAGATGTACGGTATTTATAGAATTCATCAACCAATGAGATGCCGGTACATTTTGGGACACGTCAAGATTTTTGAAGGTGGCGATCACCACATCATGAGTTGGCGGTCGCAACTTCCAGAGAGTTTTCACAAGTTTCTTATGACGATCGCCACTATGTAAGGTGGTGGCCCCATCGTTGGAGTTGGCAGTCGCCACAATGCAAGGTGACGGCCCATGGTTGAAGTTGGCGGTCGTCACAATACAAGGTGGCGGCCCCATGGCTACAAGGTGGTGGCTCTAGGTTCAAGTTGGCGACTAGAGGTTTGGACATTGTGGGTTCACTGGTTCAAAGATTTGGCTTACTTGGCTTGGATACTGAGCTTAGATCATTCTTCGAGGATGGTTTAGAAGCACTACTCTCTCTAATTTCATCATCGAATTCACCTAGACCAACCTAAGATTAGACGAGGTTAAATTAGGGTGTCTACACCAACGGCAACTGACCTCAGATCAAACGTCCTTTGTCATGGCATATCTGCTTGATCTTCTTCTACATGCTGCGACGTCGGAGGTGGAGATTCTTCTCACGAGGGGATGTTGGATTCTGCAACCGAACCTCTCGATGGCGTATCACCCGTCGGTATCTTGGCACGTAGTTAAGGAGGTCCGGTACTGAGCAGGTCTCTATGAGGTTTAGGCAATGCTGTACCTCGGCAAAAGTGGCCTGTCTTTTCTTCTCCTTGGCAAGGGAAGCCGCTACAAAATACACCAAGAGAACGTAAGCAAAATAACGGTGGAACAAAAACAGGTAGAAAAGGAAATAACGTCATATGAATAAAAATGAAAGGAGAACCGAACCGACCTGGACTCCTTAGGACCCTTCAAATGGAGTGACCAGCAAGACCAATGTGGTCAGGATGGAACTCAAAATCTTTTCCCACTAGGACGAAATCATCACCGTGTTTGTCCGAATCAGGGAGGTCATGCACCATTTGCTGGGTAACACTTCTTTAACGGAGGTAGTAAGTCTAGTTATTACAGGTAATGGTGTAGCTGTGAAATATCTCAGGGACACCAAGATGCAGACCAGAGCGACGGTTGATCTCGGCCACCCCCATCACTATCTTAATAAAGTTTATGGAGACTTGGCGGGGAGTGAGATGACAAGTGGCCAACATCTCCCTCAAAAGGGGGTCAACGAGGAAACGAACCCCAGCCTATACGATGGTAGCGATGGGGAATGCGACCTCATTCCCCTAGGTAGGAAGGGAGTACCAGGAATGTCAGGGTCGCAATAGCAAACCATGACCAAGGGTAGAATACGGTATCTGGTCCTAAAGGCTGCTAGGGCGGTGCGGGTGTTTATTTCCTTGGCAAACTTCCCCTTTTTAGCCATAGTTAGGGGTAAGAAACAAAAAAAAAAAAGAAAGAAAAAGAGAAGAAACTGAGAGGGGCGAAACAGAGGTCTCCGGTTCATATAACCCAAACCCAGAAAGCACCAAAACTACAAAAAGCCAGAAAAAAGAAAGAAGAAAAAGAGGGAAGATACAGAGTGTATGGGGAACATGGGAAAAGCTTAAGCTAGAACTTACTAAGCAGTGGACAAAAGACAGCTGCGGCAAATGAAAAGTCGTAGCGACAGCGAGTGGCGACTTATCCTGACGTACAGAGGCAATGGCGATTACCGAAATATCCAGTAGCGATAACAGCGGTTTATCAACAGTGGAGAGATGAAGCAACTTTTTTGAAGGTAGGGAAAGGAGATGAGAGGCTCTAGGGAATTCAGGTTTCGAAGAAGAGGAAAAAACAAAGCCAAGGGTCCCATTTATAGGGGAGGTTTCTCTCCGATCGAAAACTAAGCACTAGTTATCACCTTGGGCAGGCGAAGCGTCGCCTCTATCATTAGAAAGGCGCGAGGCTCCCCAATACGAACCAGTCGTGTTCTAACGCGTGGCATGGTTTAAATGGTATTTAAGAACATTTGAAAAATGGTCGTGACGACGCAATAAATACGGCCGAGGTAGGAATGAAAGAATGAAAGGATGAGCAAGATAAACGTTGAGGGACAAATGAAGGGGGATGAGCCCACACCAATACCCGATGGGCTACAAAACCCGTACCCGACGGGTTTCGCGAAGGCCCAAGAAAGAGAAAGGCAATGAGGGAAAAGGAGATGGTCTGAGGACCGGAGCTATTTATCTCGGCCCTAGATTGCCTCGTATGGGTCGAACTTCTTACAGGCCGACCACCAAACACGAGGTCTGGTGGTGGCGTTGCATTAAATGCGATTTGACTAAAAAGGTGCGCCATTTATTGCGACTTGATCGTGATGGAATGGCATTTAATGCAGATAGGTCGCAGCTTCCCACCCATCAAGTGCGCCACAGCCTCGGGGGAAGCATTTAATACTAGGATCTCGGCCCCAAAGAACAGGCTGAGGTTAGAGCTTTAATTGTGATATGACCACAATCGGTCTGTCAATGTCGTTAACTCATTGACGGGAGGGATAGAGCCTCTTTGCAGGACTATGTGTCTGGAGGATTAATCATGAGGCTAGAATAAAGAAAAAGTGCATTACCTACTATAAAAAGAAAGGACTCAAATGCAAAAGGTGTGGACAATAAAATTCTATAATAAAAAACAATGTCAATTTACTTTCTAGCAAATTCCCCCTCTCCGAAACTCTTTCCAACTTCATCATCGAAGTGGCTTCCAGCGATCCGCCGCCAGCTAGTTCATGCTGTCTTGCTCTTGTAGGTGTAGACCCATTGGCGGGTTTGATTGCGCTTGCTTCAGCCCATCAAATAAATAAAATTTACGGGGCACCCCCGTACATAAGTGATAAGATAAAATATAAAGTAGAACAATATATAGAAAGAAGACAAAAAAATATATGTAGAAAAATGACCAAATAAATGTACAATTTTTTAAAAAACAAAATAAATACTAAGTATGTAGTCTTAAAATCGCAATTCTAAACCATAATCGAACTATTATGTATTGATTCGATTCGGTTTAGTTTTCATGATACACACGATTTAGTTTTGACTATTAAATTTTTAGAACCATTTAAAAACAATTTGGCTCTTGATTTAGCTTAAAATTGAACAAAATGGAACTATGAACGCCTCTAAAAAGGATCATTTGACCAAGCTAGATGGTTAAAAGAAATGTAACAAATAGCCATTTGATACATAAGTTAGGATGTAAATCAATTTTTGCCGAGATCAAGTACAGCTAATTTGTGCTTGAAATATAGTCGGAATCTCTACTATTGTCAACTATTCAGAATCCACAAAATAGATTTCATGAGAAAACTTGAAATTCTAGAAACAATATCTTGACTATTTCAAGGAAGTTCAAAAGATCTAAGTATCTTCTAGTTTTATCATCAAGCAAGGAATTCTCACTTGAAAAGTCTCTAAGGAGCTTTCTCCCAAGTTATTTATGTCTAGGGAGAGAGTTGTCAAAGAGTTGTGAGCTCCAAACCCTCAAACAACTTGATGTAGAAAAGTTTCATCACCAAATTAATTGATCAGTCTATTTACTGATCGATTAATCATTTATCCATATCGATCGATTACGCACATGTTGCAACATTTTTTCTAATAGCACATTTTGACATATTGCCAATTGCCTTTGCCAATGTCAAGATTTATATCCATGAATTGTGAGACTCAATCTCATTTTAGTTTGTGTATTTAAATATTTTTATGATTATTACATGTGTGGTATTATATGTTGAACATGTTCGTGTGGTATTATATATATATATATGCATGTGTGGGGGGGAGGGGGGCTAGTGGGCCTAGTAATATTTTAACGAGCGTTGTTAGACCTGTCTATGTGCGCGGAGACTCGAGAAATTAAATTTGAGGATAATTTTAAATTTTGATAATTTTTAAAAATATAAATTTTTATATTAATTTAAAGTTAAAATATTAATTTCTGGTTTGAACGCATATGCATGAATTAAATACATCGCGGAGGTTTAAGGGTATTTTTGGAACACCTGTTGAGTTAGTGACCTAGGGATTAGAGCAAGGCTCTCCCTTCCCCATGTGGCCAGCCACTATGGCCTCTTTCCCCACTTGTGTCTTCCCTCTCTCTCTCCATTTTCAGACCTTCATTGAAGAACAAAGCTTGGAGCTCCTCATTCTCTTTACATTTTGGAAGCTTTTTGCTTAGAATCGATCAGTGACCAAGAAGGAAAGTTTATCCTACGCATCAAGAGCTTCGACTACAACCGAACAAAATTCGATTTTGGCAAGTTCGGGTTTCCTAGAGTATTCGGGTATTACGATTTTTAACTCACCGAGGTAAGATTCTAATCCCTCTATGAATGTGTGTGATAAATATGTTATTAATTTCATTATACCTCATAGAAATGCTATAAAATGTGTTGAGATTTTAAAACCCTAGGATTCGGTGTGATATATTCTTTTGGTTGAACATGAATTTGTTGAGAAATTGTGGGATTGAAGTTAGACTCTTGGATTTAAATTGTATTTTAATCCATGGTTTTGTTACCATGTCTTCATTTGAATAAAAATGTGCATAATATAGAGATTTTGTATAAAATTATGGTATTCATAAAAATTGTGAAAATTATGACAGTTGTTATGAATTGGATTTGTTGATCATGTGACGTATACATGAACATTTAGGTGAAAACCAATGGTAATGATTGAGGGACCAATATTATTGAAATGCTATGTTGTATATATTAAGAAGATTTTGGAATTAATGTGAGCTCAACTAGCACCTCGATAAAAAACCATAAACTTGTATAAGAGTGGGTGTCCTGTTCCTTCGGTTTAATCCACGAAAAGGTGGTGGAGGTACCCCGATCCTTTGATGTGACCGAAAAGGAGGCAATTTGTATGGTAATACGTTATCTATCATTGTGAGATTGATTGAGGAATGGGAATTCGGTTATCATTAGATTATGAGCAAACATTTGATTTTCTTGGGTTAGATGATATAGAATTTGATGATACCTCAATGGTTGAACCCGATGTGCAGGGCTTTTGCTGATCACAAGGCTCCCCTGATTGGACCTGAAAACACAATGTTAGGACTAGCATCGGTGAGGTACTAACCAAATACCCTCCGATACTTAAGTTAGTTTTTTTGTATGTGGTAGGGCGGTAGTAAAAATGTAGGGATGAATAGTGCACATGTCTTTCACTTATGAGGTTAAGGTTAATATTTGGGGAGCCATACAACGGATTGAGTCGGATCCCACAGATCACACCTGGAAGATCACCACGAATCCCAAAGAATCTGCTCATCCCGGTAAAGTTAGGAGCCAGTCCTTAATCCGCGCAGGGAATCACGCGCGCACTTAGGTTACTCGGATCTTCGCGACCGACCAGCTAAACAACTTGGTCTAGGTAGTTCGGCCATGGCCGACCGGGCCGTGGTGACTAGCCAGATTGACCGACCCCTATCAAAATTGATTATTGCATACCGAGCATGATTCATTTTGGTAGTTTAAAATCCAATTGAGCCCTGGCTCACATTGTTTAAAATTCATCTTTTCAGGTGTTAATGATGAGATTTTGCTTTAAAGGAAGTCTCGCGTATTTTTAGATTTGTTTTGAATGAGTTGGAAGAACCTTGTCTTAATGTAGATGTTATGAATTGATTGAATCATGTAATTACATTTTTGAAATGTTGAGCTCGATGATCCCTTGGGTTGTAAGGCCTTAAGGTTGCAAGGCCTTAAGGCCATGAATTCTATCTTTTTGGATGAATTGATTGTTGTATGATTCTCTTAAGAGGCTTTTGAACTCAAATTTTGATTATATTTCAAATATTTGGAGTTGGTTTTAATGAATTCCATGTATTTAAACCCCTATCTTTTATTAAAAAGATAGTTTTCTGAATGTTGGAACTTTAAAAATTTAAAGAGAAAAGACATACAAGAGCAGGCCGATTGAACGGCCCTCAGACCGATCGAGCGGTCTTTTATTAGTCGCAGCTTTTCTAAAATAGGTCGGAGATGCTGCAATAGACACAAGACCTATCGAGAGGCCCTTAAATCGCTCGAGCGGTCTGTTGGGCATTTTTTTTATTTTTCTTGTTTTGCTCCTATTTTGAAACTGATGTTTCTCTTTCGTTTCTAAGGTCATTCCTATGTTCAAATTAAAGTACCAAAAATCTACTTTTTAAACATTCATTTTTATATTGAAATTCTTTTCAAAAAAAAGAGGATTTGGCTCTATAAGATGTTGGTACTTGGGTTATTCAGGGGTTTCTTCTTTATTCAAGTTTGGGGCATGATGGACTGGTATCAAAGTTTTAGGTTTGAATACCTTTGAGCCGTGGGAAGCGGTTACACCATTGTGTGATATTTGAAGTTTGTGCTTAATGTGTATATGTTGACATGCGTGTGATAGCATTCTTTAGTAATGAGAATGTGATAGTATTTGATGTTTATGTATTATATGTTATTCTTGAGTATGGAGGTTGAACCTAGAAATGACATCTCTTGCCCTTGGAACGTCCAATCAACTAATTTGGGGGTCAAATTAAAAAAGCGTTTGGCTGACGTTATTTCTAATAAGAAATCTGAGTAAGCTTTTCGGACTGATATGTCATTCTCACTATGGTCCTATTACGTAAGATCTATTAGTGTGATCCTTAAGTTGTTAAGTGATAACATGACTAGGTGTGATTTTTATTTCGATAGAGCGATACTATATCAAACCCTCGTGTTAATCTACTCCTTTAATTCTTTTACATAGAGTGATGCTTCCGAGGCAATGTTGTGGTCGTGGTCGTGGTAAGGGGCACGGATTTGTGCAAGTTTTTGAAGTTGGGATGTCACTCAAGAACATGTTGGAGGTGTGGAGTTCTGTTGGGAATGTATACTGAAAAGTCATGCTTTTTATGTATTTTATTCTGGATCCCTAACATATTAATAAGAAACATTTGAGAT
>JAULJZ010179117.1:0-22793 GCA_032270985.1 Heliamphora pulchella
GAAGGACAACACTAAACCCCTCAAATCATGAGGTCATAAAACACTATCTTTCCTCCAAAGGTGGTATGAGCCCAAACACGCTCCATACTCAACCACGACGCACACATCCGTGCCCCATTAACCCACATCTAATCAAGCATGCCACTCCTGAGGACGGCACCTAAACAAACACCCGAGGTCATGACACAACCCCCAAAGCCAAAACACAACCAATCGAACCCCAAAAAGAATCCAACAGTATTTCAGTCGACTAATCCCATAATCAATCAACTGAATACCAAAGGAAACCAATTGAAAACCAAGGACCCAACCACCAACACATCACAACCCAGACTAACACATGCCCAACATGGCCAACACGAAACCACACACGCCCAACACGGCCAACAAAGACCCAATCACATCCAACGCAAACCCACGACGCCCACACGCGTCCTACACAACCCACGATGCCTACATGCGCCCAACACGAGCCCACAATGCCCACATGTGCCCAACACAAACCCACGACTCCCTAAGAAACAAGAAACTTGAATAAAAGGGCCAACTAGGATGAAAAATAAACTTTTCTCAAGCATTTGGCCCAAAATGGGTGAAAAACGGTTGAGAAAGTTTTACATACCCACACTATTTTGATCATAACTTTTTTCACAAAAATAATTTTAATGTGAGAGAGGTGTCATTGGAAATAAGACTTCTGGGGCTTCAATTTGAACATAAAAATGACCCAATTCTGAGTCCGAATGAGGGAGATATGTTCAAAAGAAAAAGGCCTAAAAATGGCCCTACGGCCACGGCGCTCGCTAGGCGCTCGATAAAAGCTTGAGTGCCTCTCCAATAGAGGGCAGCGCTCGCAAAGCGCCCAGTCGGCCCTTGAGCGGCCTGCTACCCGAGAATAGCCCAGATTTCTTGTTCTTGAGTGTTCTAAGCCCCAAACCTCTTAAACACTCACAAGCCACCATCTCAACCACAAATCTAAGCCTCTAAACACCTTCTCGACACCCTCGGACGTGCCCACACCCGAAGCTACCACAAAACCTCGAAAGAAAAAACTCAAAATCCGATTCCATCCACCGAAATCGCCAAAAAACCAGTTTTTAGCCAAAAAACCCAACTTGATATAAATTCAGATCTACAGCAATCTAACCATTAGAAACACACACGATTACACGTAGCACCCTTATATGATATGAGAGTCTAGGATCCTACCTTGGTTAGTTAAAAACTCAACGCCTCAAACCACGTCCAAAATCGAGCCTTGCCGAAATAAAATTATGTCCGGATGAACGTGTAGCCCACCGTTCCAATAGCAAGGATTCGTTGCTAGATCGTCGAAAATCGAGCCACGGGCCCCCGAGAAGTTAGAGAGAATGCAAAGAGAAAAAGAAGGAAACTTAGTGGAGAAATTTTGAAAATATCTTTTGAAAATATCTAACTCCAGATATTTATAAGCCTCTAAAATATCTTTTTTTTTTAATTTTTTAAAATTCGCACCGCAACATCCCACAACCCCTGGAACCTATCCCGCATGCATATCTAACCCCGATCATGCATCTAAAAGCAAAAACATGATATCACGTAAATACGAAACGCGCATCGAAAAATGCCAAAAAAAAAACGGGTCAAGGTCTCACAACATCATTAAATGTTCAGAACTTGTTCAAAAAACTTAATGATTACAGTCAACTAGAAAGTTTAAGAAGAATTTACAAAATGTTTGTGGAAACTGAACAAAAGGGCAAAAAGAGAAATTTCTAAGTCTTCAAGCGGCGTTGTTAGGGTCGGCTGGCTCCTGCCACTCACCCCATTCCTTCAAGTCTTTTTCCTCTACGAACACACCTTCCTCAAAATGTTCTTCTTCTTCCCCTGTGGCACGAATTCCATGAGCCAAAACCCAGAAGAAAATTTCCTAAACCGTCTAATAAACTCACAAAAAAATATCCTACAATACATATCGTATAATACCTAGTACAATTTAAGACCAAAGAGATAGAAAATTTAACATTTTCAACAGGGTAAACATATATAAGAATAATTGTGCAAGTGCGTGATGCAGATGAATACAATGCAGTTACCCAACCCGACATTCATCGAAAACCATAACATGAATTCCGCGCCAGGAATTTTAAAGTAGACTTGATGGGAATTTGATTACCGAACCTATCCTTACCTCATTGCGAAAGGTAAACGCTCGCCTTGGCTACATGCCTCAACCGTTTTACTCAATGGAAACGGTGTGGGAACGGGCCAACCAGTTTTATCCATCCTTATCCGGGCCAACCGATCCCACATTAAGGACCAAGATGCTCGTTAGGCGTCAACCCAACGTCTAATTAAATGGCTAGTGACGAACCATTGGTGCCTAACCCTTTTTCCAATAAGCAATCTCCAAATTCATTTTCAAAATTGGCAACCAGGGACGCCATAGATTCAAAATCACAAAAAAAATGATTTCCACATAACCCAACCCACAATGATAGGTACAAGAGGGACTCCGATAAACCAAGATGTAAGTGTAACAATGCTCAGAGTGTGTGATATGGTTATCGTGTATAATTAAGTATAGCATGGCATATAAACATGATATAGCACAAGGTACAACTCACTAAAGCATAAAGTACAAGTAAACGAAGCATAAGCTATAATTTATGTGAAATGGATCCAACCTATCGGCATGGTTTCTAATTATCAAATTGTTAATTTCATACACCAATCACTCACATAAATCATTTAAAGTCCATATGTTCAAGTTCCATAAAGTAACTTGCCACTCATATACTTAGCCAAATTTAAGTAAATGTTTAATCGTCAAATTTAAAATTACAACAGTATTGTGAGATACATAAACCTAAACTTAATTTTTGATTTTTGAACACTAATTAGTTAAAAATATTTTTTACAACTTTCATGTTTAACACTAAGGTCAAATCCTAGGGTAAAAGGGTCATTTCTTTTTATTAAGTGAAAATCATTCAGCATTTTACAGAGAAAAGTGCAGAATTTAAGCCTCTGTTGGTCACAGTTTTGGGGCAAAAATTCAAGGGTTATGAGTCTACTTTTTGGGGAGGTTTTAATCTATGGTGTTCACTACAAGTTTCATGTTTTGTGTCAGGGCTAGTTGTTTGGAACAAGTTGGTGATTTTGGCCAATTCATAAAGTGGGTTCAGTCAGCCTAAAAAGGGTCTACATAATAGATTTTTAATAGAGAATGCTCAAAACCTTTTGGGCTGATTTTTGCTCAGTATCTATTTTAATATGTTAGCTACATTTTTCATGAAAACCACATTTGGATTTCAGCATTAAAAACGTAGGTTTTTGGTCCCACAAAAATGTGTAACAGAGAGCTCTGTTAATCACTAAAACACAACAGTGACTTTGAGAAGAGTGTTGACCTATCAAGAATTCATATTTTTGGCTCATGTTTGGTGGACAGCAATACAAAAGCGTTATCTACAAGTTTAATGTTTTGACCCAAGCTCGGTTCTCATTCTAACTTATGGTTTATAGGTCTGTAACTCAGAGTGGTCAACATTTGGCACTCTTTGGTAAAAATGGTATATCTGGAGTTCTTCCCAATGAAATCACTTCAAACCAATTTTGTATGAAAGAGAACTTAAAAATCTACGTCTGGACATAAAAATCACATTTAGATCATTTTTTTACAATTAGTTATGGTGATTTAAAGTTCGTGACAGAATGTTAATATGCCCAGAAAATTAGGTTTTTTTTTGTAATTAAATGTAATATAAAAAAAGAAAAATGTACAGGATTCCAAAGGGCATACCCCAAGCAGTTACAAACAAATCAACCATAACAAAGGAAGCAAAACAACATGAACCACATAACCTCCGCAAGGAAGCGGGGGGGACGAGCTAACAAAGCAAAAACCTCATACAAGCCTCACGAAAGGAAAGGACACAAGAGAGGACAAAGCCCTGTAGAACTGCCAACCTACAGGCCCAAGAGACCATTTTTTCTTTTTCTTACCACTAGACTGCTTAGTCTGCTTACTCCCTGCCTTATGACTAAAGGGAGAAAGAGAGGCTTCAAACTCCCCGTCAACCGGGGTCCACGAAACCGTAGCGTCACTATTATCCTCATCCAGAAGACAGAAAAAGTTAGAGGTAGCTACAAGAACCCCTTGCTCCCTTTCGCCCACAGGAGGAGCATCATCTCGAGGTCCCTCAGCCACAAAAAACGGCAGAGTCGACGCTTTCTCAGATCTAACTCTCTCCGCTGGGGCCGGAGGGTTAGAGTTCCCAATAACAAAATTATCATGTTAAACACTTCTACCATTCCCAACTTGAATCTTCTCTTCATGACCTTCATTCTTATCAACAACGGCCACATGATCCTCAGGTTGATCATAGGATGGAATCTGCACAGTAAGTTTACACTTACTAGTTTCATGACCGAACACTTGACAATTCGAACATATGTCAGGAAGACCTTAAATTTCCACACGAATAGTAGCAGATTCACCTCCACATCTAATAATGATCGCATGCTTCAAAGGAGCAGCCGCATCGATCTCAACACATACTCGAGCATAAGAAATACGTTGCTTAGATTTCGTAATCCGATCCAAGAACAAAGGAACACCCAAAACACTAGCAATTATGCTTAAGCACTGTGCATTCCAAAACCCTAGAGGCAAATCATGGAGTTTGACCCACACTGGAATCTTAGCCATGGCCTCTTTAGATAAACATAGACAACGTCTCCATCGTTTAAGAATAAGGAGTTTACCCGAGAAATGCCAAGGACCTTTTTCTAACACACTTTCCATAGCCTCCCTACTCTGAAATTTAAAGAAGTAAAAACTTTTATCATTGCCAAAGACATCAATTAACCCAAATTGAGACCATAAGGTCTTGGCTGTTGCCCTAACTAGAGCAAAGGTCAGGTTAACATCTAGGAAATAACCTACTAAGCATGCAGCCCACTCCTTATCATCAATAAGTTCATTATCAATATCAACATAAGCTTCATGCTTTAGATTCTTAACTTCAATGTACTCAAGGTAGGGGCTAGAAGAACTCCGATATGTCAATAAGGATGCCCAATTTTTAGCCTAAGGCGGGTTAGGCTTTTTGTCGAGCACAGCACGAGCAGAAATATGCCCTGCTCTCTTATGTTCAATACCCAAACTGGAAATATCACCTTCACTACCCAAACGACCTCTGCCATATGGGATGCCTCGGCCACGGAAGCCTCCACGAGTGGCCTGAGGAACAGCAGCACCAAAACATGAATCAAAAAAGTCCAAATCTTGATTTGGAGGAGAAGCACCTTGCGTTGTGTGTTCGCCATGGACATGACCCAACTTGGCTTCAATGTCAGCTATACATCCCGTGCTGAGAGGGCTAAGACCTTTCTGTGCACGATTTAATGTCTCAATAGCAACTCTTTCAAAACAAATATTGGCCGCAACTGGAACAGGGCTTGAAGATTCAGCATTGTCACCTTTCAATTGCGCCACATCGAAAACCCTAACCTGCTCTGTAACCTTATCCCGTGATAAATCCCCACTAGGTAGGGATTGAGGAGCAATCGTAGGTTGTGATTCTTGATCGAGAGAAGAACCCCATGAACTGTAGATTCCTAACACACCAACACGTAAATTTGCCAGAAACCGTTAAAGAGGTCGCTGCAACGGACCCTCACTATGCGTTGAAACCCTACTTGGGTCCTGCTCCGTGTACATCTTCTGGTTATTGATCTTCATTGAAAATTAGGTTATTTAGGGTTCCGGTAATTTAGCTCATGTTCTGTTTAATTTTAATGTATTTTCTTTGCATGCATTGCATATATTCATACAAACCAAAGTTCTAGAACCTATTCAAGCCGTAAAACTCAAAAACACTCACATGCAAGCACATGCAACACTTAATATTATATGAACAATCCATGATCTACTCTTACGACGCGTTTTTGAGTAAATCCTTATTTTTTATTTTTAGGGTTGATTATAGAGATGAATTGAGGGCTATTTTATGAAAGAATGACAGAAAGTTTTAGGGATTCACTTACTTGTCTTGAAGATCTAAGAATGGTGGATGCTTAGTAGATTTGCTCTTAAGGAACTTCCTTGCTCTTCCTTAGCTTCTACTCCTTCTTTCTCCTCCCTTTTTCTCTCAAACTCTTGAAGGACCCTAAGAACACTCAATATTCTGGTCTCACTCTCTCTCCTAATGCCAAAATTTGAAGAAGAAAATGGGGGGCTTAAGTCTTGTTTTATAAGGAAAAAGAATAATAAAAGTAAGGGTAAATTACACTGACCTCCCCTCTTGTTTCTAACAAAAACAAAAACCTCCCATGTGGTTTCTGAAATGTCACTAACCTCCCCTTAGGCTTAATTTTTGCATCTAATTAGTCCACCCGTTAAATTTCTGTTTTGTTGTGCCTTGTTTGACGCGTTTTTCAAACAAATTTTTATAATTCAATCCGTTCATTACGTAGAACTCGTCGAGTTTATTTAATATTTCAGATTCATCTGATACTTATAGCTAAATGATTGAGTAACATTTGTTTAACAATGGTTTTTTAAATTATAATTTTTATTTATTTATTTATAAAATAATATTAGGAGATCTTATTCAATCACTTAGTTACAGATATTGGTTGAATCTGAATTTTCATATGCTAAACAAACTCAAAGAGTTCTACGTAATGAACGGATTGGATCATAAAAATTTATTCACAAAATGCACCAAACAAGGCGCAGCTGAATGAAAATTTAACGGTTGAACTAATTTGATGCAAAAATTAAATCTTATGGGAGATTAGTAACATTTCAGAAACCACATGGGAGGTTTTTGTTTTTGTCAGAAACTAGAGGGGAGGTCAGTGTAATTTATCCTAAAAGTAATTATGGCATTTTATGCAGATTTTTAATTTTTAGATTTTTTTATTGGTTGCATGGGGTGGCTATAGTCTTTTGAGACTTACAAAATTTGATATTGCATCAAGGGAAGCCAGCTAGGTCAGCTTGGGGAAGAAAATTCAGACTTTGCATTAATTTTGGAACTTAAATTGTATTTTAATACCATTTTGTGCAAGAAAATAGATAAATTATTAATTTTATGTATCTTTTTGGTATCTTAACCTACTAAAACCTATTATATTAACATGTTTATAATTAATTTAGTCTTTCTATGAATTATTATAATTTTGATAACAATTAATTAAATAGGTGTAGGTTTTTAAGTCAATTTAAGCTAGTATAACAAGATTTAATTTTTTAACTTATTTATTGTGTAGAGATTTTGAATTATTACTTGTTTGTTTTTGTTGACCTACATTATTATATTATTATATATATTAATTATATAAAAAGTATTAGGTTATAATAATACTTAATTTATATAATTTTTTGAGTAAATTACACTTACCTCCCCTGAGAATTAAGCTTATTACATGGATCTCCCATGTGGTCTCTGAAATTACACTAACTTCCCATAAGATTTAATTTTAACATCAATTGCACCCAAACGTTAAATTTTCGAACAACTTTTTATGATCCAATCCGTTCATTACGTAGAACTCATCGAGTTTGTTTAGCATGTAAAAATTTAGATTCATCTGATATCTGTAGCTAAGTGAGTGAATAATTTTTATTTATTTATTTATTAGGAGATCTTATTCAATCACTTAGTTATAGATATCGGATGAATCTAAATTTTCACATACAAAACAAACTCGACGAGTTCTACATAATGAACGGATTGGCTCATAAAAATTTGTTTGAAAATTTAACGGTTGAGTGCAATGGATGTTAAAATTAAATCTCATGGGAAGTTAGTGTAATTTCAGAGAACACAGGGGAGGTCCTTGTAATAAAATCTCATGAGAGGTAAGTGCAATTTACTCTAATTTTTTTCTCATTTTTAAGCTTAAAAAGGCAAAAATAACTTTTTAGATACAATTCCCTAGGTAGCCGGCCATACAAGGGTATTTGTCACGCCCTAAACTTCGGGTCACGTGAAGCACCCACAAACAACCAAACATAACACCCAACTCGAGAACATACTCTCAAATTAAACCATACATGCATTGTATATAATCGCCAAATTGCTTACATTACACAGCTCCAATGCCAGAAAACATGTTACTACATACATGAAACAAAAAGAACAAAAAGGAAGACTACAGCTCTTCCGCCTCTCCAGCCAACCCCAGATCAACCTGCGTGATCGGTACCCGAAAAATATTTTAAATCCCACACCGTGAGCCAAAACTCAGCAGAAACTAGACAAACTTGCAATATAAGCTAAACATGCTAGGAAAACGAGGTGAAGTTTTATAGTCTCTTTCAAACCTTTAAATCAATTTTCACATGCAAACGGAAAAGCGAAGATACAAAACATTTTTTAACTCACTTATAGGAGCCTTGAAAACAATTTGAAAATGATTTTTAAAAAGCGATTTACACGAGTTAAAAAACAATTTAAAAATTTGTCTATTCATCCCACAATGCAGTTCATGCAATCCATATAACTTTTTAAACTTTCACCAAAGGACCGAAGCCCCCATCTAATGCAACACACGCAACCCGTGAAACACACACCATGCACACAACCCGTGCAACAAGCACCACGCACACAACCCGTGCAACACACTCATCGCACGCAACCCGTGCATCTTCTCGAACTTCCACTGAAGGACCATATACGCCCTCATCACACATCTTCACGAACTTTCACCGTAGGACCATTATCCGCCTTAACTAATGCCTTGTTGACCAGAGTCAACAGATGTCTTCACAGACTTTCACCGTAGGACCATTCTCCGCCCCTCATATGCACCTTTACGAACTTTCACCAAGGGAAAAAAATCTTCCCCACATGCAATTTTAAAGCTAAAGCTTGAACTAATGCAACGCATGCACATATAAAACTCGTAAGATCATAAATGACCACATAGGACCACACACCCGTCCTACAACATACATAGATACAAATCTACGTATCAACAGGCATCCCTACACATGCCTAAATCACGGGATAAAACCACATACTATGGGATAACAAAGCCCAAAGCCCTGAAGGCATCAAGACCACAGTGGCTACTTACCCGCATACCATGCACAAGAATAAAACTATCCACAATTCTATAAGCACAAAAGCACGTACAACCACGACGTTCCACATAAAGACGTCACATAACGCAACACGACATCATATGCCACACACCGTCATCCGTTACCTAAACAACCTGTCCCCACACCGGGACAACCAACACCTAACCCGGAGGCCAACACCTGAACCTCCCACAGATCGGTTCTCACCAAAACTTCACCTTTAAACCGAATCACAGACCCACACGTCCCGTACATAACCAGCACGTACACAACCGTGCCCCAACACCTGCATCCAGCCATGCACGTCACACCCGAGGATGGCATCGCACAACACCCGAGGCCACGACACGACCCCCGAAGCCACCACACAACAAATCGAACCCCAAAAGGCATCCAATTGTATTTCAATTGACTAACCCCATAATCAATCAACTGAATACCATTGAAAATCAATTGAAAACTAAGAAACCAACCACCAAAACACCCACACAAAACAGCCCAGGTCCAGTCGACTGGACGCCCTCTCCAGGTGACCCAAACAACACATTGGAATCTCGCCAAAAATGCCTCAAAGCACTGTCCAGTCGAATGACCCTAACGGTCCAGTCAATCGAACCTCAAAAACCAAGATCCAGTCGACTGACCTTCATGATCCAGTCGACTAAACCGAGGCAAAAACAATTTTTGAACACTGTTTCAGCCTCTAAATCCTCGATTCGCCGCCTCCAAACTCTCATCCAACACCCTCGAATATACCCACGCCCAAGCCTCGCACCAAACCCTCAAAAGAACCACCCAATACATGATTCTATCCGCCGAAATCGACTAAAAATAAGTTTTAAACCCAAAAATCTAACTTTTAAATAAAATCAGATCTAGCGCAATCTAACTGGTAAAAACACACACGATTACACGTAGTACCCTTATAAGACATGAGAGTCTCAGATCCTACATCGGTGAGTTAAAAACTCGACTCCTCGATCCATGTGCAAAATTGAGCTTTGTCGAAATAGAATTCTATCCGGATGGATGCGTAGACCACGATGCCAATAGCAAGGATCTACTCTTAGATCGTTGAAAACTGAGCCCCGGGCCCTCGAGAACTTATAGAGAAGGCAGAGAGAAAAAAGAAACTTACTGGAGAAGTTTTGAAAATATCTTTTGAAAATATCTAATTCTAGATATTTATAGGCCTCCAAAATATCTTTTTTTAAAATTTTTCAAAATTTGCACCGCAACACCCCCCGGCCCCAGGAACCTGCCCCACATGCATATCTAACCCCGATCATGAACCCAAAAGCATATAAACATGCAAAATTGAAAACAGGAAACACGCGTCGAAAAACGCTGAAAAAGAAAATAGGTCAGGGTCTCACAACTCTACCCCCCTTAAAAGAATTTCATCCCCAAAATTCAACTCAAGGTCAAAAGAAACAACCACGTCGATCGCAATCGACACAGGTACACGAGATGGTTAGCCAAACCGTTCCTAGGATATAGTCAAACAAGGTCAGGTATCCTAAATAATGGCCAACTATCTCAAAGACTCGGGTTCTACAACTCACCCCAACCTCACATCATCACCAGCCACTGCTTCAACACAGTACATCACCTACGAAATCTATCACCAACTCCCAAGCAGATGCAACAAGGAACTGGCTCAAGGCCTACATACTCAAAAAGTACCTCGGCTCACTGAAGGCACATCTGCATCATCCGGCACAACTAGTGCCCTGGAAGAACTAGGAGCTATGAGGGCATACGCTTGGAGCAATGTCGCTCTGGCCTGTCCGCCATAACTCGGCGCTGTCGGCTGCCGTACTGACTGAACTGACGTACTCCCACCTGTCATCTGGGAAGTCTAAACTGCAGGATATTGCTGTCGCTCCTGCACATACGAACCCTCTGGTGTGCCCACTGTACTCGGCGCACTCTCTCTCTAGGGATAGTTCCTTTGAATATGTGCCGTCTGACCACATCCAAAATAAGTAGGCGGCCCTCTCCCCTGTGACTGGTCTGGTACGGGGTTTTGAGACTGCCTCAACCGTGAATCCTGGTACTGCCTTGGTTGTAGACAATCAGATACACAATGCCCTGGCTGTCCACATCGGTAACATCTGACCTCCCTCTGCTCTGGCCTCCCTGGCGAAGCCACTGATGGTGATGGTGTAGAGAACAGCTGTGGTAATCCAGATGGATGAAAGTTAATACCCGAGAACCTCTACCTCTTGGTGGAACGCCTACCTGTCTGTGCCTCTATCCCACCGTGTGATGTTCGGGCCTCCATGGAAGCTCAAATCTCAGTCATAGTGTTCTCTACCCTCGCTGCTGCGTCCATCAGCTCTGTGAATACACGAAGTCCCAATGCAACCAGACGCTCCCTGATCACCAGCCTCAATCCCCACTCAAACCTCATCAATCGCAGCTCATCTGTGCTCACTAACTCTGGTGTAAACTGGGACAAGCTCGTAAACCTAGCCTCATACTGCATAACATCCATGGCCCCCTGGGTAAGAGTGTAGAACTCCTCCCTGTAAAAATCCCTCTTCGAAGTCGAGAAGTATTTCTCTAGAAATACTTTTGTAAAAGCTACCCATGTGACCCCCACAGTGTTGTAGGCATATCTCTACCACGCGTGAGCATTACCTCTCAACTGAAAGGCGGTAAAAGAAACCCGCAACTCATTCTCCACAATCTGCAACGTGTCAAGGATTCGAGTCACCAGCTCTAACCACTCTATCGCCATAATAGGATTAGGATCTCTAGCAAAGGTAGGTGGATCCATGCACCTGAACTCCCGCATCGCTACTGTAGCCCTCGCCTCAAGCACTCCCTCTCTCTCTCTCTCTAATGGTCTCACCTCTAACCAACTGCAGGATAGAACCCACCAGCACACGTAACAACTCTGTCGCGTCCATTGGTCCCGGGGGAGCATTTGCATCCCCAACATCAGGGATAGGAACATCCCCTTGGCCAACACCCCGGCCTCGTCCTCACCTCGCAGACATCGCGTCTATATGAAAGGGACAGAACATGAGATGTAGCACATAGCATTAACAACATAAGCATGCTAACACATAAGCACATAGGTTCATGCTAAATAACCCCACAAACCGAGGAGAACCAACAAGAATAACGCGTCAATCTGGATAACCTACTCAGATTCCCTGCTAGAAATCACGTCAGCTAAACGCGGTTCTAACTTGGCTTCTAAGTTTGTTAACCCAAACGCCCAAAGGCAAGACTCTCACTCATAAGATTCAACACCCATACTCACATATACACATCACGTTCATGTTATCGAAGAATCTAAACACATGCAACTAAGCACACGCATTCAACCTCACACGGTGATGCTCCCTCTTCCCACGACTCTTAGGTATTCGAACCCAGAGCTCTGATACCAATCTGTCACGCTCTAAATTTAGGATCACGTGAAACACCCACAAATAACCAAACATAACACCCAACTCGAGAACATGCTCTCAAATTAAACCATACATACATTGTATATAATCGTCAAACAGCTTACATTACACGGCTCCAACACCAAAAAACATGTTACTACATACATGAAATAGAAAGAACAAAAAGGAAGACTACAGCTCTTTCGCCTCTCCAGTCAAACTGAATCAAACTGCGTGACCGGTACTAAAAAAAATATTTCAAATTTCACACTATGAACCAAAGCTCAGCAGAAACTAGACAGGCATGCAATATAATCTAAACATGCTAGGAAAACGAGGTGCAATTTTAGACACTCTTTTACGCCTTTCAAACAATTTTTACATGCAAACGGAAAAGTGAGGATACAAACCATCTTTTAACACACTCACAGGAGCCTTGAAAACAATTTAAAAATAGTTTTTAGATCGCGATTTACACGAGTCTCAAAAATAATTTAAAAAGTGGTCTATCCGTCCCACAATGCAGTACATGCAATCCATGTAATTTTTTGACTTCCACCGAAGGACCGCAGCCCATGTCTAATGCAACACACGCAACCCGTGAAACACACACCACGCACGCAACCCGTGCAACACATTCAACGCACGCATCCTATGCATCTTCACGGACTTCCACCGAAGGACCATATACGCCCTCATCACACATATTCACAGAATTTCACCGTAATACCATTATCCGCCCTAACTAATACCTTGTTGACCAGACCCAATAGATATCTTCACGGACTTTCACCGTAGGACCATTCTCCGCCCCTCATATACATCTTTACGGACTTTTATCGAAGGACCAAATTTCACCCCACATATGCAATTTTAAAGCCAAAGCTTTAACCAGTCCAACACATGCACATATAAAACTCATAAGATCATAAATGACCACATAGGACCACATACCCATCTTACAATATACATAGATACAAATCTACGTATAATAGGCATCCCTACACATGCCTAAACCACGGGATAAAACTGCATACTACGGGATAACAAAGCCCAAAGCCCTAAAGGCATCAAGACCACAGAGGCCACTTACCCGCATACCATGCACAAGAATAAAACTATCCACAGTTCTATAAGCACAAAAGCACGTATAACCACGACGTTCCACATAAAGACATCACACAACCCAACACGACATCACATGCCACACACCGTCATCCGTTACCCAGTCAACCTGTCCCCACACCGGGACAACCAACACCTAATCCGGAGGCCAACACCTGAACCTCCTACTGATCGGTTCTCACCAAAACCTCACCTTTAAACCGAATCACGGACCCACACGTCCCGTACATAACCAGCACGTACACAACCGTGCCCCAACACCCGCATCCAGCCATGCACGTCAGACCCGTGGATGGCATCACATAACATCCGAGGCCACGACACGACCCCCGAAGCCACCACACAACCAATCGAACCCCAAAAGGCATCAAATTGTATTTCAATTGACTAACCCTATAATCAATCAATCGAATACCATTGAAAACTAAGAAACCAACTACCAAAACACCCGCACAAAATAGCACAGGTCTAGTCAACTGGATCCCTCTCTAGGAGACCCGAACAACACACTGGAATCTCGCCAAAAACGCCTCAAAGCACTGTCCAGTCGTTCGAACCTCAAAAACTAAGATCCAGTCGACTGACCTTCACGGTCTAGTCGGCTGAACTGAAGCGAGAACAGTGTTCGAACACTATTTTAGCCTTCAAAACCTCGATTCGACGCCTCCAAACTCTCATCCAACACCTTCGGACATACACACACCCAAGCCTCGCACCAAGCCCTCAAAAGAAACATCCAAAACACGATTCCATCCACCGAAATCGACTAAAATAGGTTTTAAATCTAAAAACCCAACTTTTAAACAAAATCAGATCTAGTGCAATCTAACTGGTAAAAACACACACAATAACACGTAGCACCATTTTAAGACATGAGAGTCTAGGATCCTACCTCAGTGAGTTAAAAACTCGACGCCTCGATCCACGTGCAAAATTAAGTTTCACCAGAATAGAATTCTGTCCAGATAGATGCGTAGACCACGACGCCAATAGCAAGGATCCGATGTTGGATCAGTGAAAATCGAGCCCTAGGCCCCCGAGAACTTAAAGAGAAGGCAAAGAGAAAAAGAAAACTTACTGGAGAAGTTTTGAAAATATCTTTTGAAAATATCTAACTCCAGATATTTATAGGCCTCTAAAATATCTTTTTTTAAAATTTTTCAAAATTTACACCGCAACACCCAACGGCCCCGGGAACCTGCCTTATGTGCATATCTGTGAAAGCCTGACCTGTTTTTCTTTAGCGTTTTTCAAAATTTACTACTTTTGATGCATGATCGGGCTTAGATATGCATGCGGGATAGGTTCCCGGGGCCGTGGGCCGTCGTGGGGTCAGTTTCAAAAAAATTTTAAAAAAATATATTTTGGAGGCCTATAAATATCTGGAGTTAGATATTTTTAAAAAGATATTTTTCAAAACTTCTCCAACAAGCTTCCTGTTTTCTCTCTGCCTTCTCTCTAAGTTCGCGAGGGCCCGGGGCTCGATTTTCAGCGATCTAACAGCGGATCCTTGTTATTGGTAACGCGGTCTACCCATCCATCCGGACAAAAATTAATTTCGACAAAGCTCGATTTGCACGTGGTTCGAGGCGTCGAGTTTTTAACTCAACGAGGTAGGATCCTAGACTCTCATGTCTTATAAGGGTGCTATGTGAAATCTGGTGTGTATTTACCGTACGAAAATGCATAAAAAGTTTGTTTATGTTTTGATAAATCGGTTTATAAGTTGGGTTTTGGCTTAATATCGTTTTTGGGTGTTTTTGGTTGAATGGAATCAGGTTTCGAGTGTTTCTCTCGAGGTTTTGTGGTAGTTTTGGGCTTGTGTATGTCCATGGGTTGTTAAAGGGGTGTTTAGATGGTTTAATTTGGGGTTGAGAAGCTTATTCCGTAGCTAGGGTTTGCTTTTCGCCGTTTCCCTATTCCATGGTTGAAAAACCTAATTCTGTTGCGTTTGTGTCGACACCTCTGCTGTTGGTGTTGACACATTTTCCTTCTGTTTGGGTTGTCTTTGCTGCGATTGTTTTGTGTCGACACTTTTCTGTTTGTGTCGACACCTTGGAGTTGACACTTGTTTTGTTGGTGTCGACACTTTTGCTCTTTGCACATGTTGCCTAACTCTCGATTTTTTTGTGTTGACACCTCCGCTGTTTGTGTCGACACATTTTCTGCTTGTGTTGACACCTTTTATGTTTCTGTCGACTCCTTCACTGGTTGTGGAACCCTTTTCTTTAGGCCATATCTCTCTCATTCGAACTCGAAATTGGGTTATTTTTGTGTTCAAATTGAAGCCCTAGAAGTCCTCTTTCCAATGACACCTCTCTCAACTTAAAATTCTTTTTGTAGAAAAGATTATGACCAAAATAGTGAGGGTGTGTCAAGATTTTCAAATCGTTTTTCACCCGTTTTTGGCCGAATGTTTAGGAAAAAGTTGTTTTTCATCTTTGTTGGCCCTTTTGACCTAATTTCGTGTTCCATGGGACGTTGTGGTGTTCTTGTAGGCGTCGTGGGTTTGTGTTGGGCGTTAGTGTTTTGGTGGTTTGGTTTTGTTTCTTGGTTTGAGGTTTTCTCCCAGCGTTGATCGCTCGAGCGGTGTTTGTGTGCTCGAGCGGGGTTGTGGCAGCATGCTATGTCAGTTGGGAATCATTTGAGTGGTTTTGGCCTTCGGGTTAGGTTTTAGTTCTGTGGGTTGTTGGTTGTTCATGTGAGTGGATGTCGTGTTATATGGCTGTGCATTTATAACTGTAGTTTATTTATGTACAGTTTATGTAAGTGAATTACAGGGGTTTGATATCATTATGTGAAATTTGATTTATGCTTTCAAATCCAGAGTTTTATAGGCATGCGATGTGATTTTTGTAACGTAGTGATAGTATATGGTTTTATGCTTTAATTCCTCGTTTAGGTTTGCAAATTTGGGTTTACAATGGTTCATGTGAGTGGATGTCGTGTTATATGGCTATGTGCATTTATAACTGTAGTTTATTTATGTACAGTTTATGTAAGTGAATTACAAGGGTTTGATATCATTATGTGAAACGTGATTTATGCTTTAAAATCCAGAGTTTTATAGGCATGCGATGTGGTTTGTGTAACGTAGTGATAGTATATGGTTTTATGCTTTAATTCCTCGTTTAGGTTTGCAAATTTGGGCTTACAATGGTCCTTCGGTGAAAGTCCGTAAAATTGTCTATGTGGTGCGCTCTATCGGCAGAAATGAGGTCCTGATAAGGCACAGGTGTGCATGCGCTCTGTCGGCTGAAACGAGGTCCTGACGAGGCATGGGTGTGTGTATACGTTATCTGAAGGCTAAAACGAGGTCCTAAATAGACACGTGGGCATGTATTGCATGTACTGCATATTGGGACGAATAAACCAATTTTCTTAAAATTGTATTATCGGCCTACGGGAGTCAAAATACTGTATTAACGGCCTACGGGAGTCGTAACACTTGAATCGTTTTCAAGGCTCTAATGAGTCGATAAATGGTTTTTATTCTCCCTTTCCCATTGCATGTGAAAACTTGTTTTTATTGGCTCTGGTGTGTCGTGATCTAAAATTGTTTTCAAACTATTTTCAAGGTTTTAATGAGAGTCAAAAATTACATCTCGTTTTTCTAGCATGTTTAGCTTATGTTGCATGCTTGTCTAGTTTCTGCTGAGCCTTGGCTCACGGTGTGGGATTTGATTTTCTTCAAGTACCAGTCACGCAGGCTGATCTAGAGGTGCTGGAGAGGTAGAAGAATGTAGTCTTTCTTTTAGATAGTTTTTGTTACATGTATATGGTAACATGTCTTCCTGCGTTGGAGCCGTGTAATGTTAGTCGTTTAGCGATTACATACAATGCATGTATGGTTTATTTTGAGAGTGTATTCTCGGTTGGGTATCATGTTTAGTTATTTGTGGGTGTTTCACGTGACCCAGAGTTTGGGGCGTGATAGGTTTCTTTGCATATTGTGCTTCACATGACGCTGCATGCGCATTTACCTACCAAGAATTTTTGCAACATTTTGTTTGGGACAAGCCTCACAAACTATGGAGACCAAGGCAAAGAGGGTTTACAATTGGAAGAATGTATTTTGTTAGCCCTAATGCAGGTGAAAGATTTTATTTGCGATTGTCGTTGACTGTTGTCAAAGGACCAAAATCATTTGAAAGCTTGCGAACGGTCAATAATATTTTGCACGATACATTTAAATTAGCATGTATTGCGAGAGGGCTTTTAGAAGATGATGAAGAATGGGTGCAATGCCTTCAAGAGGCTGCGGTAATAGAAATCGGATACCAGCTGAGGAGATTATTTATTGTTATTCTCACACAGTGTTCTCCATCGCAGCCACATGCTTTGTAGAATCAGTTCTTAGCGAATATCTGTGACGATCTTGCTCATAAGATTTGTACAATGTTTGCTATTCCTAATCCAACAGGAGCTCAGATCGAAGATTACGGGTTGTATCTTCTTAATCAAATGCTTCAAGAATCGAGTAAAACCTTGAAAGACTACCCGCTCATGCCACAACCCAATGGAAATTGGAGTGCCGTCGTTGGTAATAGATTGATATTGGAGCATCAAAAACTCATTGCTGATGCACAACACCATATTACATAAATTAATGTTGATGGTCTTAATGATGCGCAACTTACTGCTTACACTGCAATCACAACATTTGTCTTTGACAATAGAGGAACTACTTTTTTTCCTAAATGGTGGGGTTGGAACAGGAAAGACATTTTTGTACAATACCGTTGCAACGAAATGTCGTAGCCTTGGATGTACTGTTGTGAGTGTGGCTTCATCTGGTATTGCATCTTTATTGTTGATAGGAGGTCGCACTGCACATTCAACATTCTCCATCCCATTAGATGTGTTAGACAACTCTATTTGTGGTTTTAGCAAACAATCATTGTTGGCTGAGTTATTTAGAAATACAAATCTAATAATATGGGATGAGGTTCCTATGCAACATCGATATTGTATTAAAGCAGTTGATCGCACACTACAAAATATATGCAATAATAACAAGCCATTTGGTGGTATTACAGTTGTTCTTGGTGGTGACTTCCGTCAAATCTTACATCTTACCAGTTATGCCAAGAGGAGTACACGAGCAAATTGTTGGTGCATCAGTTAGGTGATCGGTAATATGGAATAGTATACATGTCTTGACCTTGGATTTAAACATGCGCTTAAACAACGCGGATCATGAGCATGCTATTTTTAGAGATTTCTTGACGAAGGTTATATTCTTTTGTAGTATTCTTTATAACAATAATTCTTCTCATTATGATTTTATATTAATTTTACTACTTCATTTATAGATTGGAACCAACCCAAGAGAAATCATAGAACATCCATCAACACTACACGGGTGTCATAATATAGATGAGATGATATCCACAATTTATCCACAACTAGGAGTTGGTGGTACGGTGACCCCGACCTTTCTAACTGAACGCACAATTCTATCGGCCCGGAATGACGACGTTAGTGCCATCAATCTTGCCGCATTGAATACTTTTTCGTGAGAGACAACTACTTACTCTGCAGCAGACAAATTGTCTGCAGATGATGAATCTGATCGAACACTTACCAATCATTATCCAAATGAGTATTTGAACTCATTAGATCCTTCTGATTTACCACAGTTCAAGTTAGATTTAAAAGTCGGTTGCCCTGTAATGTTGTTGAGAAATATTTCACCGAAAGATGGACTTTATAATGGAAGATGATTAATAATTACCAGATGTGGCTCGCGTATAATTGAAGCTCTAATTTTAACTGGAGATAAATTTGGCAATTCGGTCTTCGTTCCAAGGATATCATTGACACCATCATCTTCTGAATTTTCTTTTGAAATGACAAGACGTCAATTTCTTATCAGACTCGCATATGCCATGACAATCAATAAATCCCACGGAAAATCTGTTAAATATGTTGGAATTGATTTGCGCACACTAGTTTTTAGTCATGGGCAACTATATGTGACTTTATCTAGATGTACATCTACGAATTGCATATGTCTTATTCTTCCTGAAGATGCTTCCAAGTCCACAACAAATATCGTTTATCCCGAAGTGTTGTTGTAGTATTTTATGGGGATTAATTTTTCTACCATATTTAAGGTAAATTTCATCTATTTATTTTGAAGTTCAAGTATTTTCATCCAATATATTTTATTTTACGGTATAACTTAATTTTTGTAGGATTGGGATGACATAGTTCGAGAATATAAAATCAGACAGCAAAGGATAAATGCCACAACACTATTACCTTGGAAATGTACTAATAAGTTAATGGATTTCAAGCTTTAAATTTAAGATTTCTTATGTTTGAATGTTTTAGATTGATTCATTATAGTTTTGCGCTTTCATAAATATATAGGTAGTTGTACATGATTCTCAATCTGCTCTTTTGGTCAAACTACGTATATGTTGACATATATACATTTTGGAGAATGATGGAGAGAAGATTTGAAGATGTAGATAGCCAATAAAGACATGTTGAATTGCATAATTTGATTTTTGTGAAACATATACATTTTAGAAACATACATTTTCATCTATATTAATAGGTCTTGATTGGTTTATATTACTGATTTTAAACTGAAGGTTTTAAATGTATGCATGAAAAGTTATGATGATTTTATTTGAGTTGCGACTTTATTGTTGGGATCCAGGCAGAGCCTGTGTATATTGTGTTGTTTGATTTTATTACATATTATTTGGTAAACGGTCAAATCGTTAGATTATTCGAAAAACATGAGAAACTCTGTCAATTTTTTTTTAAAGTTTAATAGTTAGAATAATTATCTATTTCTTTTTTTTAATTGGTTCATGCTATTGATTTCAAACTAGAGGTTTTAAATATATGCATGAAAAGTTAGGATAATTTTATTTGAGTTGTAGCTTTATTGTTGGGATCCAGGAAGAGCCTGTGTATATTGTGTTGTTTGATTTTATTACAGGTTATTTGGTAAACGGTCAAACCGTTGGATTATCCGAAAAATAGGGGTAACTTTGTCAATTTTTTTTAAAGTTTCATACTTAGAATAATTATTTATTTATTTTTTTAATTGGTTTATGCTATTGATTTCAAACTAAAGGTTTTAAATGTTTGCATGAAAAGTTATAATGATTTTATTTGAGTTGTGGCTTTATTGTTGGGATCCAGGTAGAGCCTGTGTATATTGTGTTGCTTGATTTTATTACAGGTTATTTGGTAAACGGTCAAACCGTAGAATTATTCAAAAAACAGGAAAAACTCTGCTAATTCTTTTTAAAATTTAATACTTAGAATAATTAATTTTTTTAGTATGGGTTATTCATAGTAATGAGGCTTTAGAGAAATTATTAAAATGCATGAATAATCTCAAAACAAATGGTGGTAGTGCCTTTTGGCATGGGTAATACCTAGTATATACTCAAGTGGCTAACCACCTAGGAAAGTGTGCCAAACTTGGTGGCCAAGTTTTATCAAACTCAAATTAATTTTAAAAGTAACTAAGATTAGTTAACTCATAGTTAAGGAAACTTCCTAGGAAGCTTCCTATATGACTTTTGGTTATAAAAAGAGATCCAACCCATTCTCTTTGTTCAATAATTTCGTGCATATAAAGAGGGAGAGAGGGAGTGAAAGAAAAAGAAAGAAGGAAGAAGAAGAAAGAAGAAGAACCAAGAAATTTTAGTAGAATATATGGATGCTAAAGCTAAGTTTTTGTTCCAAATCATCAAAGAGTGATCTATATAAGGTAAGAAAGACTCTAACACATATGATTTTACACCTATCAAACTTCTCTTTCATCATTTGAAAACACAAATTAAAGATCAAGAATCGAATATGAATCGAGAAAGCGTCATGGTGAGCTTTTAGGACTGTCTTGGTGTCGCTGTTGTGTCTTGAAGTTTTCATGAGGTTTTCTTATGGATCCATGGCATGAAAAGGTTCTGGAATTATCATATTTGAGTGTACAAAATATGGATGTAAAGGAAATAGACCAACCATTAACACACATGATGCTAGGAGACTTGATCTAAACATGGCCTGCAATTTGAGCCTTTCAACCTTTTTGCCCTCAGATTTGAAATATCACAACTCAATGTAGAAAATTGATCTAAGCATGATGTTTATGTCCAGAGTTATATTTTTGTATTATCTTTCATCAAAAATTGGTTTGAACTCAGTTGAGTAAGTAGAACTCGAGATATTGCAATTCTACCAAAGTGTGTGGGTTTCAGACCAGTCAACAGTGAAGACCTAAAATCCCTAGTTTAAAATGATATCCGAGTTTTAGCCAAAACATGAAAGTTGTAGATAACATGTATATATATCTACCCACAAAACATCATAACATAATATTGAGTTTTGATAGGTCAAAATGCATTTGAAAGTATCTGTTGAGTTTTTAGCCTCCATGAAACATTATGTCACATATTTTTGTGTAGCCCAAAACACTTATTTTTAGAAACCTATTCCAAAAGTGTTCTACATGAATATTGTAGATAATATATTGAAGTATTTTTTACCCAAATATCAGACCTTAAATCCTTGGGATGATATTCCAAAACCATTTCAAACCCTCTATCCAACACCGGCTCTGCTGAGTTTTGGCGGCTGACAGAACCTACTTTTTAAAATGGCCAAAACGTCTAAGTTGTTTCAAACAACTATCCTTATCTATAAACATGAAATTTGTAGGGGACATGTTGAACTACAACATACTACAAAATGGGCTCATTTGGACTTAATTTGATAGCCAAAAATCGAGAGCAACAGAAGCATAATTTCAGATAAAATCTGAAGAAAGTGCTGAACCGTTTTTGCTTAGGATGAAATATTCACCCTTTTTCCTTAGAATTTGGTCTTGGTGTTAAACATGAGAGTTGTAGAAAATATTTTTATCTAAATGGTGTTTAAAATTCATAATCCGATTCCAAATCTAAGTACCTCAAGATGCTGCGGTACTTTGAAATTTAACGATTTGGAGGAGAATAACAAATGGTTAAATAAAATTCTTAAAGAAGAGAAGGATTGGGCAAGCGCTTAGTACCCCTTAAACCTAAAAAGAAAGTAACAACGGTCCCAAAAAATCAAAAAAACATTCCACGATTAGAATCATTTTAGTTTCACCCTAAAAGGGGAGGATATCGTGATTAATGGTTGAGTCGTGTTTTGGTTGTTGGGCT
>JAULJZ010179127.1:0-22790 GCA_032270985.1 Heliamphora pulchella
GGTCCAATGCTTCAGCTGTAAGGAATATGGACATATTGCTGCCCAATGTGCCAAGAAGTCTTGCAATTATTGCAAGAAGTCGAGACACATTATCAAAGACTGTCCCACTCGTCCCCAGAATCGCCAAACTCGTGCCTATCAAGCTGCGGTGGGTATGACAGTTCCTTCTACAGCTGGTAATCCTGCTATTCTTACTTATGAAACCGTTCAGCAAATGATTATGTCAGTATTTTCAGCCTTAGGGCTTCAAAGTAACAATACACTATCATCTTCACCTTGGCTTGTTGATTCTGGTGCGTTTAAGCATATGACTAGTTTCTCCAACATACTTACCAATGTTCGAAATTATCATGGCTCTTCATACATTCAGACTGCTAATGGGAGTCAGCTTCCTATTCATGCTGTTGGGGATATTAATTCAGTAGTTAAAGGAGTTTTTGTATCTCCTGAGCTTTCTACTAGTCTCATTTCTGTTGGTCAATTGGTTGATAATAACTGTAATGTTGGGTTTTCTCGTGATGGTTGTATTGTGCAGGATCAGGTGTCGGGGAAGATACTCGCGAAGGGGCCTAAAGTTGGACGTTTGTTTCCTCTCCATTTTGCGATGCCTTCTTACCTTTCTTTGGCATGTACTACTGTTGAAAATAAAACTGATGTCTGGTACAAACGTTTGGGTTATCTTAATCCTATTGTTCTGTCTCATTTAATTAACTCTGGTTTGTTGGGTAATAAAGATCAATTTTCCTTTCGTCTCTCGTTTGATTGCTCTACATGTAAATTGGGGAAGAATAAATCTCTTTCCTTTTTTACACATGGTAGTCGTGCTGATACTTGTTTTGATTTGATTCACAGTGACGTATGGGGTATTACACCTGTTATATCTCATACAAATTATAAATATTTTATCACATTCATTGATGATTATAGTCGGTATACTTGGATTTATACCTTAGATGCTCATGTCATTTCTCTTTCTCATATTTCTCTTCCTCATATTACACCTTAGACGCTCGTGTCATTTCTCTTCCTCATATTTCCGCTAATCTTCAGCTTGCTAATTTGTTTACCAAGGCCATGACCCGATTGTGACATCAGTTCCTTGTGGGCAAATTGATGCTTCTTGATCTACCAGCATCAATTTGAGAGGGGATGTCAATCAGGATATATTCAGGCATATATTAAGTCATATATTTAGCCATAATTATGATTGTACAGATATTCTTTCCTTTTTGGTTAGGTTAGATTGATTCTAATTGTTGAATTTTAGTCTTGTATTTGGACAATATTTTTGTATATGAACAATGGAATCTTACAAAGAGGGACACATTCAGAAAACCAAATTTTGTCAGTAGGCATGTTGTACACATCGCAATACCCTTACCTTGTGTCTAACATGGGTAATTATACCTCGTGTCTAACATGGGTAATTACACAAATTTATAGTAATCAATATGACAGGGATTATGGTACTCAGATATGGATTAATGTGCTTTTAGAGATTGGATTCTCTCTTATAAATCATTATTTTAACTTCTGGATTAACGGTTAGAAAACAATTAAAGCACTAGGCAAGCTCCATGTATTTAGTTTTTGCAGGGGAAGAACAATGCTGTAGAATGGAAAAAATGGTGCTGGCATTCGAGTCTGAACTCTGTTAACTGTCAAGTGGATCTGATCCACGAATGTTCACGGTCAAAGATGATCATCTAGTATCCATGACAAGCTGGTTGAAAAATAAAAACCATCTGTTTTGCATCATCTGTTGCTAAGGCCCTTGTATTTGCTAAGTCCTCTTGTATTTGTTCACTGTCAAAAACCATCATCTAGTATCCATGACAAGCTGGTTGAAAAATAAAAAACCATTTGTTTTGCATCATTTAATGCTAAATCCCCTTGTAGTTGATGAACCACATTTCCTGGTTCATCAACAATTTTTTATTTATGTTCTTTTTTCTGTCAGTAACATGTGACAATTGTTTTTGTTCTTTTATACAGTTCCAAAAACCTATGCTCGTCCCTTGGTATGGTAACTGATTTTGTTGTTTACAGGATGTACCATGGAAGGCCTTTTTCAGAAGTAAAGCTGTATGGGCGATGATATATGCTCATTTTTGTGGTAGTTGGGGTCACTATACTTGCCTGTCTTGGCTGCCTACTTATTTCAGGTATCTTTGTGTCTAATAAATATTCCAACTTTTCAAATATTTGAATGGATAATTATAATGTGGTATTGGCACTTTCAGAAAGTCTAATTGCATCAAACTATTAATTAGGTCATTCAAAGTTTCATGAGTTTGAGGGGCATAGTAGGGGAAATAAAGGGCTGGAGGGAGGGAGTTGTTCAGGGGTCCTGATCCATGCTGCAACTTGAAACCCTCACCTATACATGTATTATAGCTTTGAATTACAGACGTACTTTCATTACGCTTCAACTGGGTTCTTCTATTCCACCTTGAAGAAAGAAGAAAACTTAAATCAAAATACTTAATAGCATTTCAATAAATTTATACTGAACTTCTAACCCGGGCTTATGCAATGGAGACATTCAAGTGAATTCCAATCCACGAAATAATTTTATCTATGAATAGGATCGTTGTGGTAAAGGTCGTAATGCGAGATGAATCATTACAATTATTACTGTAGGGCATAGAGGGGGAGGGAGCCTTGACTTGAGCATTGTACAAGTGCTTAAGGCTCCTTCGGGCCACGACCACACGTATCTTATAAGTTAAGGTTTGGAAGCAAGCTACTAGCGCCTATCAGTGAGAACTGGGCTTGGCTTGGTTAATAGTGTTTGCCCATTCTATCTCGGCCTCCTAAGCCGGGTGGAGGGGGACTATCGAAGAAGTGCCTCAATGCGCCACAACTACTACTTGTTTCAGACTTTAGGTGCATGCGTCAGTTATCCCTTCTTGTTGCTTTGTGTGAATGTATCTATAGTGCAACTGTAAATTTTATTACACATTGATTGTGTTTTTGCATTTCAAAATGCATTTTTTACTGTTATTTTTTTCCCTAAACATTGAAGTCCAATTCAACTTGATTTATTAATTTTTTGTTTTGCTAAGTTTTTTCTTTATTTTTTATTTATAACTCAAATTTCAGCATGTTCATTTGGTAATTCTAAGAATTAAGTGTTTCAATTGCAAATTTTGTTACTTTTTACGTAACTGTTAATAGTTTTATTATTTTTAAACTTGACAGTGATTGGATTAAGACATGCATGATTGCTTAACTGCGTAAAATTAATTAGAAGTTTAGAACTAAATATAATTTTTTTGAATTGGTATTTAATTAGCTAATAAAGTCTTGTGCTAACATTCATGTGCCTGAGAATGTGTTGCTACAACTCCCTTTAAATTGGTGAGTTTGCCCATGCGTTGCCAATATTGACAATATTTTCTATGTTTCCTATTTCTTTTTCTCACATATTTGTATGTCAACCATGTGGTTCCAACCCATGTATCCTCCATATGTTGCCCATCTCCACCCTATGCCTTGCCAGCCTTGTTTTCTGTTCATGTTGCCCGTGTGTTGTTTTATTATACTTTGTTGCATTTGTTCACACCATGGATCCCTTATCCTTGGTATTTCATTTCCTTTGTATTGTTCCTATATACAGACTTCTTTTGCAATAATATGTTCTCCGAATCAAAACCAACATTTTAATAAGAGTTCTTAGGGTAATTTCTTCACCACTTTTCCAAGTTCTCTTTGCCTTTCTCTATCCTTGTTGCTCCCGAGGACGAGGAACTCCATATGGTAGAAAGCAATTATGGCAACAGGAACAAGGCTTTATTAACGAAGGAGGCCATGATTGTTTTCTATTGCAGGGGTTAGGACCCCGTGAAGCCCCCCCTCCCTTTGGCTCTATATTTCCGCTACACTGCCTCTCACACTCATGAAAGCTTTGAATCAAAATTGTTGAGTTTGAAAAGCATTTGTTTTTCTTATCGATTCATTGCTGCCATTTTATTTTCATTTAAATGATATACATTCATACATGCATATATAGGTAGATACATGTAATCACTTGTTAGTCAACTCCCAAACTTGCCAAGTAGGAATCAACACACTATTCCTTTCTCCAAGTGTGTTGGATTAATTGCATTTCTGCAAAATAAATCGTGAGTAATTACATCTACACACTAGTAGCATATGCATTACACGGGAGTAATGTGACAATTCACTGTAATATTTCCACTTAGGTTGGCCAACTTCTTGAAAGGGACTTCCATAGAAATAGTATGAATTTGAAGCCAACTTACGTAAAGTTGTAGTTAATGAGATTTAGCAAAAGCTGATAATAAATTTGACCATTTGACCATGTGGTGTCTCTTTTCCTTTTGTTAAATAAAAGACGTTGATGGCTTTCAAAAGAACCATGCGAAAGAGGATCAAATATTGTAGTCCATCCCTGCCTTGAAATAGTTGCTTCTAGAATCTGTATATACTAGGGATAACCCATGCAAGGCATTCCTACTATTTTTTTCTTAAGATCGCTCATGCATTTTAATACTTAATTTCAAACTTTATTTTTCAAAGAATAATCCATGTGAAAAAGCAATAGAAACAATTTCAAGCTCAATCAACTTCGATATTAATAAAGAGAAAAAAAAAATTAAGCGAAACAACAAACTAAAATATCAAGAGTACCGAGAAAAATTCAAACACCATCGGAAAAAAAGTTCATGTTCTGTTGTGATTACACAACTACACAAATAACTTTTTTCTCTAACCCTGAATGCATGAACTACATTTCTTATACAAATGCAATCGTAGTCGTTGATTGTTTCAGGTTCTATTCACCGTTAGATTACCATATAAATGTCATATCAAGTCTACTAAACTTGTCAATAATTTAAATTAGTCAATTTTAAGACACTCAATTAAAAATACATCTTTATTAGTTTGTTAACTTAAAAAGGTAAAAAGTAAAAAAATATAGTAAAAGTAAAAACGAAATTATTTGTTTCATTTCAATTGATAAATTTTTCACACTTACATTAATGTCACATCAAAAGTTCTATTTTGTTATATAGATAGATATCAAATTTTAGAAATTTAGGAGTGAAACAAAAGGTAATATCAACAATTTAATATTTAGTTAATTAGCTAATTTTAAGGCACTCAATTAAAAATATAATTTTATTGATTTTTTAATTTATAGATGTAAAAAAATAGAAAAAATAGCAAAAGTAAAAACTATATTATTTTTTCATTGGATTAGTAAGGGGAGAAGTAATAAAAATTAATGTTTTTTTAATTTACTTTTTAACAAAGAACATAAGCAACGAGAGAGAACAAAATGGAAGGTCAAGATTGTTTCATTTCAATAGTTAGATTTTTGACATCTACACAAATGTCACATCGAAAGTTTTATATTATATAATAGATATGAAATTTTAGTAATTTAAGAGTAAAACAAAAAGTAATATCCATAATTTGATAATTAGTTAATTTGCCAATTTTAAGATACTTAATTAAAAATATGACTTTATTAGTTTGTTAATTTATGGAGGTAAAAAAATAAAACAAAGATAATGAAAATAATAGCTAAATTATTTTTTTATTGAATTAGCAAAAGGAAAAATAATATCAATGAATATTGTTTTACTTTTTTACATAGAAAAACATGAGAGAAGATAGAGAACAAAATAGAAGGCCAAAGATTATTTTACTTTAGTGATTAGATTTTTGACACATACAAATGTCGCATTAAAAGTTCTATCTTGCTATATAGATATATGTTATAGTAGAATCGTTGGGTCACAAATCAAACTCACTGGCTCTAGAGAAACTTTAAGGAAACATCTTTTCCAAGCCATAACAAAGTGCTAGAGTGACCGACAATAAAGTGATGACATTCAATAATTTCCTATAATGCGAGGAGTGTCATATAGGAATGAGAAAAATAGAATAGTAAATATGGTTAACACAAATTTATCATTTTCAAACAAAAAATGATGAAATTTTTTTTCTCCTAATTAAGGAAACAAAGATGTACTTATGTAATAGGAACATGTAATTTTGCAAACTAAGAACCTCTTAACCTAAGTGTTTTTATGGATACATGAGCTACAATAAGTTCTGGTAAATGAAGTGCTATTCCCAAAGGAAACTAGATCTTAATGAAGCATCCTATTCTAGTTACAAGAATGTATGGGAATCACCCATCAATTCAATTTAAAGTGAAGAATATAGCTATTTGGTTAGGTGATAGTAAATTTATCATACCAAAATACTTTGCTTTTCTTAAATGCAACTTATATGCACATTGCACGAAGATTTCCTTATAGGAAGTAACTTTATTTATCAATATCTCTTTATGCATATATTTGCAAAAGGAATGACCTTTAGCATAAAAAATGTTATAATTGTTAAAGCCATTTACGAATTACACTTGATATATAGAATTTTAGAAGAGAACCTTAGTAAAGATCCATTCAAACCATAGTCTCGAAGTCTTAATGTCATTGTTAGGGTAAAACCAATGATCTATACAGACGAGACATAGAGATGAATTTGATGTTCAAATCCAAGAACATCTTGACAAAAAAATAATTGAACTTTGTTGAGAATGAATGAAAAAAACCCCATGGGGGAAACCATCCGGAAGGGCCTCGGGCTGTCCGGACAGAACGGGGCAAAATGCGAAGGGGTGATTATAATAACCTAAATGAACCACTGGTCTAATAACTTGAATAAAAAACTTAATATGGCTCAAAATACTTAAGTCCAAGTTATTAGTAATAATTTACAAGTTGTTTTATATATTAGACTTAATTTATATATCTCACCGATGTGGTATGGGTTATCACAATATCTCCCACTCAAATACGTGATGCCCTCGTCGTGTAGTGCATGTTCTTTTCCTAGTTGGGATGTTGATAGCAGCCTATTAGTGGACATAGAGTAACCCATTAGCGTGCGCAAGGTTTATAATCTCGGGGACTTTACCCCTCTTCGAAACCTCTACTTCTCTATCCACGCCACTACGGAGCCCTACATGGGAATTAAAGTTGGTTTTGATACCATTTGTAATGACTCAAGTGAACCACTGGCTTAATTAAAGAATCTAACAGCATGGCCCAAAATGCTTAAGCCTAAGTTATTAGTAAAGCTCATAAGTTTTTTTATATATCAGACTTTATTTCTATCTTCCACCGATGTGAGATAGAGTATCACAATGGTTGCTAAAAACAATTCTCCGAGCGAGGCCTCAGGTCGTCTGGATAGAATTGGGCAATAAGCAATTTCTGGGTAAAGGCACCTGGATGGTGGCCAATTCCTTCTGAACGAAATACAGCAGCTAGGGCGCATTGTTTTTTTTATACCTAAAATATGTTTTTAACATTCTCTTTATAAGGGTTCTCTTAAGAAACCCTATCTGTTGAGTCATTAAACATTGTAACTCAATTTCGTTCTTAAGAATAGTGAAATGTGTGAGCCCTGTAGACCTAGGCATTAATTGCCAAACCACGTAACTCTTTGTATCGTATTTTCATGCTTGATTCTTGATTGTTTCTTTCTTGTGTGTGATTCTGCATGTTTGTGCGGTTGTAATTTTTCACCAACAACTAGTATCAGAGCTCTAGGTTTTGGAGGTTGAAGAACGTGCAATGGCAAAAGATAGAAAAGTCAAGATAGAGAAGTTCAATAGCTCAAACTTCGCCTTCTAGAGGATACAAATCGAAGATGTCTTATGCCAGAAGGATTTATTTCTTTCTTTGCTTGGGGAGAAGTTGGAAAAGATGTCGAAGAATGAATGGGAAGTATTCGATCATAAAGCCCTAGAGACCATGTGATTAAGCCTCGCACCGTCAGTCACTTTGAACATTGCGAAGGAAAGAATGACAGCATGATTACTTGCAGGGCTTGAGAGGATGTACGAGAAGCCTTTTGCATCAAATAAGGTGTATTTGATGAATAAGCTGTTTAATCTTAAGATAACAGATGATATGGTTGTTGCCGAACATCTAAAAGATTTCAACATAATCACCAATCAGTTGGAATCGGTGAAGATAGAGTTTGACGATGACTTGAAGGCCCTTTTTTTGCTCTCTAGTTTACGGAAAAGTTGGAATAGCTTGGTTATAGCGGTGAGCAACTCCTCGGGTTCAACAAAGTTAAAGCTGGAGGACGTTGCCAGTTTTTTTTTGGAAGAAGATGCTCGAAGGAGGGCCTTAGGTGAAGATTCCACATTTGTTGGCAGAAATCTTGTTACTTGGCGTAGTAAAAAATAGGTGGTTGTTGCCCATTCTAGTGCTGATGCTGAGTATTGTGCTATGGCCCATACTGTCTCTGAATTGTTATTCGTCCGCTCTCTTCTTGTGGATTTTGGAATTCGTGTTTCTTCTCCGATGCAAATGTTTTGTGATAATCAAACTGCTATTTTTATTACTAATAATTCAGTTTTTTATGAACAAATTAAACATATCGTGATTAATTGTCCCTTCATTCGTGATTTATTGTTATGGAAGCACATTACCATTTCGTATGTTCGCTCTAAAAACCAGTTGGGTGATATTTTCACGAAATCCTTACCTCACTCATCCTTTCACAGTTATCCTACAAGATGGTGATGTTTGATTTCTATGCTCCAGCTTAAAGAGGAGTGCTACAGTACTTATTTTCTTATTTTATTTTTCTTGTTTATGTCTAGAAGATTTTCTTGTAGTTCAGAATTTTATTGTTTTAATATAAATACCTAGAGGTACAAAGGATAGATGAAAAAACCTTGAACTTATTCTCTTAATTCTCTTTCTCCTTTTTTTCTTCCTTCATCTTTTTCACTTTATTTTTAAAATTCTAAACTTCATATTTCAATGGAAACAAAGTTTTGAAGTGTGTCTAGCTTAGCTAATTGTTTGCCAGTTAGGTTGCTAACTTTTCCATATGCTGTTGGAATGTCACTTTGTTTTCTCTAATGTGATTTCTCCAATCACCATTTAACTCATTATAAATAATCCAAAAGATTCTAGGATTATAAAAATCTTAAATTTTTGATTCATTTGGTTTAGATGCTGGATTTCTGACCAAACAAATCAATAGGTATCCTAGAGCATGTTACATATCTTATGACGGCTTAGCAAATGCTAGAAAAACTTTTTACAATACTCTAACCCACAGACCATGTAATGCAGATTTTTGGTTGGAATCCAACGAATACTATATAAGCCTTTTTTGGTCATTGGGCGTTTTTTTTTCTTTTTCTTTTAAATAGTAATTGTAACTTATTCTTTTTGCTGAGATTGTTTACCTTCATCCATTCTCTTTACTAGAGATTTTTTCTGCAATAAATTAGTAGCTTAGTTTACCAGTTGGAGAAGTGATTTGCGCTGAGAAAATCTATAAGAAAATTATTAGTACATTTAAGATGTTCTATTTCAAAGGTATATTGAGCGATTTAATTATACCAACTAAGCCGTTGACCTTGATCAATAGATTTTTTATTAACAAAAAAATCTTTAGTTGCTTTATTAGTAATTTAGACAATAAAATCTTCTGAGGCTTAGATGGTACGAAATTTTTTTATGACTAATTTAATAGCTAATAATTCTTGTCCAAAAAGGATATGTTTATGTTTTAAATGTACTAGAATTCTATCTACAAATTAATTCTTCTTTTTGAAGAGTTTTTGGAATGAGAGCTTTTCTTGCTCTTATTCCATTGATTCCTTTAGGCATCTCTGTTTCTTTTCATATGTGCTAGAATTGCTTTTGAAACACATCCCGTACAAGTGCCAGAAGTATCTGTCTTTAAAATTGATTTATAATTAATTTATCACCTGTTTGAGGTAGTTTAACATCAGGTATATTTTGAATATTGGGATTAACTTGTTTAAGTAACACCACATCTCTATTAGTCTATTCAAAAATTGCATGTTTCCTTAGTTTTGTTAACCAAGGAATCTCAATTTTTGAAAGATTTTTAATGAAATTTCTTCCATAATTGAGGATTTGCAAAAGACTTCGTAACTATATTTTATTTTCATGAGCATTGGGAAAATCAAGAATATGTTCATGAAGTTTTAAACCTTTTAAATCTAGAATAATTCCCCAAAACGCAATAGATTCTTTTTCTGTCTCAAATCTTTTTAGGAGATGAAATTATTCCATGCTTTTGGGATTTTTTACATAAAATTTTTAAATGGCGTTTATGATCCTTCTGGACTTTGGAGAAAATTAGTATATCATCAATATAGACCACACAAATCTCTAAGGTTTTTAAAGATGGTGGCCATCCAACATTGATAGATTTGGGGGCAATATTTAAGCCAAAGGGCCTATGCCTAGGTGCACCGCTTTCAAGCACAAGGTGCACCACCCCACAGTGGATCAATGTCAGCACATTGCATTCGTTCCTGACTCTCAGCCAATAAAAAAATGAGCACTACGAGCTGCTTTGCACAGAACACCAATCACCAATCACCCATTGTGCTTGCCAGCCTGGATCCAGTATGTGCCTTGCCCAATGATAACATGCATTGTGTAGACTTACAAGCTTACCGTGTTTCTCGTGCTCTTTGAATCTGTGGCACACTAACTAAGAATCATGACCTCCTTCAGTGATTCAAACCAGCTGTGGTCCCCATATTTGTCTTCCTTATTACATTCTATTCCAAGGTACTGATTTTGCAATTTATATTTCATGCAGTGAGGAGCTGAACCTTAATTTGACAGAAGCTGCATGGGTGAGTCTATAATATCCATAGTTTTCTGTTTCCATACCACTTTTTCTTTTTTTTTTTTAATTATTTCCAACCACTTATTTTATAATCTGTTAAGCCCTATAAGATAATTGTATTCTATGTACAAGAGAGAATATTTAAAGTTTTCAAAACCTTATTCTGGATTTTGAAATTTATTTTAAATACTGTCTCATCACCATTTATAATCTGTTGTATGCTTTTTTGGAGTTGCCACTTTTTGTCATGTCTGCATATTGTAGTCAAGAAGAGAGATTTTGCTTCGAGGGTGGTTCTTTTTCTCCTCCCTATCGTGCCCATGAGTATCCTAAGTTAAGCCATGGAAATGGAGGTTGATTCTTTGAGAATAATGTTAGTGAGATCTTGGGAAAAAGAATTATGTGGACGATTAATATTTTGATGAGGCTGGGATGTTAGTAAAATCTTGTTTTTATGTTCCCATGCCTGGAGGGTTTTCATGTCAACCTGTTAGTTAAAGAAAATGTTCAATTTGTTCCCTTGGAGAATTTTAGTGGAGCATTTCCATGATGTTAGTGGCTATTGTCAAAATGGAAGAAATGAAGAGAGTAGGTTTTATTAATCTCTGTCCGACATACGGCAACTGGGATGTGGCAAGAAAAGCATAATCAAATAAGTATTGAGTACAGAAAATCAGTTCCACGCCACACTTGACCTATATTCAATTCCATTCATTGTGCTACTGTCCTACATAGCTACTTAACACAATGATCACGACGTCGTTATCTTTAAATTATATACTATTGAGGTGCTGTTTTATTTGTTCTTATTTTACTCTATAGTTGTGGATTGAAAACTGATACATAAATTAAGCTAAAAATCTTCTACCATCATAGAAAAACATCAGCACTTCAGCTTGAAATTCCTCAATATTTTTGATGTTCTGTGGACATCAACAATTTGATTGCTCAGTATAATTGTGAGCTAATGTGAATTTCTTATCAGTTACTTTTTCTTTCCTATTTTTCTATTTCAGGTTTCAGTGCTTCCTCCATTGTCTTCTATTTTTGTTACCAGCATTGCTGCACAATTTGCAGATAACTTAATTGCCAGTGGAGTTGAAACCACTACGGTAAGGAGAATCTACCTTACTTTTTTTCATATTTCAATTGGCAGAAGTAAGAGTAAAGAAACGTAAAATGTTATTATAGTTTTCTAGTTCTTCCTGAAATGTGATTGTTACATTAACAGAACCTTCACTTCTATAGAGGTCGGTCTTCTAACCTGATTCTTAATGTCAAAGAAGAATGCCATAAGTACTCATTGAGTGTAAAATGTAGCTAGTCTTTGCGACAAAAAAAAAACATAGAAGTTGTTAAGTTAGGGGTATTATTGTACTTTTGATACTTTGGTATTATTATATAAATAACAGTGACAAGGGACTGAACCATATTTTCTGGGTGCTCTCTCATTCACAGTCACAATAATTCTATACTTTTTTGTTCATACATCAATTTTAACATGGTATCAGAGCTAAATTCCATGTAAGGGAGATATAGTGATTTCTTTCTTCTTTATTTTCTTTTTGTCCTTTTCATCTTTGAATACGTCATTGTAAAAGAAAAAAAAAAAATTCCCAGATGATCGATTGATCTTTAGGATTAGAATCATGGTTTTTCCTCTCTTTTTTAGTATGTTTGCTATTTTTTTCTGAATTTTTTTGCTTTGTTGGCGTTGCCTAGGGTTTTCATCACGAATCATGATTGCGGTGCTCTGAGTCTGGATCGATGGATTCTTTTCAGTCCATGGCTGCCGATTATATATATAAAAGGTTTTATAAGGATTGATTCAACCTTTTTGGGTGTTTTTTGATTGATTTCAAGTTCATCCAGATCGCACTTAGGGTTTTTTCGACCTTAGATCAGTCTTTTGCTTCGCAACTAAGGTTTTTTGGCTTCTATCAATGTCGACTAATATTGTTTGAAGCTCATTGGGTGTTCGTGAACTATCACACGATAGGGTTGCTCCGTGGTTTTTGTGAATTTACTAGGGTTTCCAGCTGTTCCTTTGGTTCTCTTTTGGCTTTGCTGCAGTCTGTTATGATGTTTCAAAATGAACTTAGTTTGAGTACTCTTATTCTTTGCTGCCAATATGGATTGGCCTCTCCAAATGTAGGATGTGAAGAATGCATTTATCCATGGAGATCTTGAGGAAGAAGTATATATAGATGTATCACCAGGTTTCTCATCTTGTGAAACTGAAAGGAAGGTGTGCAAATTGAAGAAGGCCCTATGGGCATGTTTGATTAACTATATTAGATATGGATTTGGATTATATATCCCATAGAATTATATTTTTTTTATTTAAATTCAATAAGTGGTGGAAGGATTATGCATCATTTGGATAATCAATTTCACAAAATTTGGGATATACAATGTTTAAGAGAATATGATATTAATAATCAATTCATTACTAGTCTCACAGGACTACTTATCAAGTGGAATTATATATTCTCTCATTATTAATTCGATCAATCAAACACGGCCTATATGGGCTAAGCAGTCCCTTAAAGCTTAGTTTGATAGATTCTTCAAGGCTATGTTAAGATTTAACTGTCGACAGAGTCATGCAGATCATACTATGTTTATCAAGTAAGGCAATAATAAGATCACAATTCTTATTGTCTATGTTGATGACATAATTGTGACAGGTAATGATACTGAGGAGGCATCTCGTCTTAAGGTAAACATAGCAAAAGAGTTTGAGATGAAAGATCTGAGGGCACTATGATATTTTTGTAGAATTGAGGTGGTTAGGTCAGATAATGGGATCTTTATTTTTCAAAGAAAGTATATTTTTGACCTCAGAGGAAACAAACATGTTGGGTTGTTGACCTGCAGATTCACCTATTAAGACTAATCATTGCCTCAGTAGTGGTTATGGAGAACCTGTCAATATAGGTCAATTTCAGAAGCCTGTAAAAAGACTAATATACCTATCTCACACCAGACCTGATATTGTATATGTTGTGGAGGTTATCAATCTATTTATTCAGGATCCCCGTAGTGTACATCTTGACGCTGCTTATTGTATTTTGTGATATTTTAAGTCTACTCCTGAAAAAGGGCTCATGTTCTCTCATAACGTCCATATGAAATTAGAAGTTTTCACAGATACAGATTGGGCTGATTCAGTTTATGACAGACGATCTACATCAAGGTATTGCACATTTATAGGAGGTAATCTAGTTACTTGGCGAAACAAATAACAGACAGTGGTAGCTAGATCAAATGCAGAAGTTGAGTATATGGCTATACCATATGCCATTTGCGAATTTATATGGCTCTAAGTATTATTAAAGGATTTGGGGATCGAGTTATGAAGTTGTATTGTGACAATAAGGCTGCTATTAATAATGCTCATACCCGATACAATATAATAGAACGAAGGATATAGAGATTGACAAACACTTCATCAAGGAGAAATTGTGTCTGGGCTTAATATGTATGTTCTTTGTGAAGTTTGAAGATCAATTAGCAGATTTTTTTACTAAAGAGTTTAGTGGTAAAATGTTTCAACCTATTGTATGTAAGTTGGGTATGAGAAATATCTATTTATCAACTTGAGGGGTAGTGTTAAGTTAGGGGTATTATTACATTTTTGATACTTTAACCTTATTATATAAATAATAGTGGTAAGGGAGTAAACCCTATTTTCTGTATACTCTTTCATTCACCGTCACAATAATTTTATATTTCTCTGTTCATACTATCAAGGTTGTATACTAAAAATCATATTTTGGGTTTTGGTATTTAATTTTATTTATTAATAAAATTAGTTTTTCAATTTTGTAAAAATTTTCATGTGCAAATGTATGCTTTTTATCATTTGTTTAATATTGTGCATATGTGTCTTTTATTTCATATAGTATTTAATTTGGTGAGTGAAGTTTAGGCTGTTTAGCTACACACAGAAGATCATATTATCGGTTCTTGTAGAATATAAGTATTTGGTTTACAATTTTAAATAGAATTGGACACACCATCAATACTACTGCAACACAATATTTTAGTAGATCTATTTTGATTACGGAAAATGATAATTGTTTCGATAATTGTTCCGACTCGTTGTAGTACACTTTGTGTGTATTGAACAAAACTGTGTTGGGACAATTGATTTTATACTGATTATATAAATTAATTTACACCCTATGATTATTATGAGTGCTTATACTCTTAATCTCAAAATAATTATTATATACGTATATTTAATATTTGTTATTTTGTTTCATTAGATGGTGTGATCTGTTACGGGTTCACAATCCTTGTGAGTTGGATAACGGGCTTAATTATATAGTAGATATTAATTATTGATAGAATTTACTTCCCATAATCGGGATTAATGATACCATTTGAGGAAACTTGTAAATTTTGACCGTGCTAAATCTTGCAGGTGGATTTTATAATCTGCCATGTTAAATAAGTTAAGTAGAAGGTTCTAAGGATTTTTTGAATAAGCTGATTAAATAAAAATGTCAGTATTTTAATTTAATCGATGGGTATCTGTAATCTTAACGTGGAAGAGAATAAATAAGTATTTAATAACAGGAGCTCGAATAATTCGGTTTTGAGAATTAAGTTGGGAGTGCAATAATAATTTTTTAGTGGAATGAATTATAATTTATATTTTTATGGAATTACTTCTGGGTTAAAGTAGGATTTCATAATTACATTAGGTGCCCACGTCTTATTTACTCTACAGGTCCTTACTGTAGCCTATAAAAATACAGTTATAAACCCTGGCCACTAGATTCAGTCAATCTATCTTCAAGACTAGGGTTTTCACGTTTTTGTGAAACTAAGTCTAGCCGATTAGGGTTTGAAGAATATGAAAAACATAGTTCATACTATAATTGTGTTCTTGGCATTCGAGAATACAGCTGAAAGTTTGATTGGAGAATAGACTGCTACTCAAAAATCGCGACGGTTTATATACTAAAGTTTGTTGCAGAAAACGAAATCAAATCAGACAGATTTTGCAAGTATAATTCTTTTCTAACTTTAGGAGTTATACTGTTTTTTTTTTATTATTATTATTCGATATCAAAAGTTTTAATCTGGGACTTGTTTTGGCACTTGTCCGTTCCAATTTTTTTTGACTTGATTCATATACATCATCTAAGGATCTTGGTTTTTGGGCCCTACACATACATCAATCCTAACAAAAGCGGAAACTAAGGTCCTCTGATTGATGACGTATGGTATGGATTTTTAGACAATGTAAATATAGAATTCCACTATAAATTGAATCGATAGTCCCTTTGGTTAATGTCAAAACTAGGGTTTTAAATAGCAGTATCAGGATAAATTAGTATCGGTGATACGGCCATGTATCTGCCGATCTGGCCCATATATTGGTAAATTACTAAATATTGGATGTTCCAAATTCTAGTATGTATATTTAAAACCTTTGTCTAAACCTATGTTACACGGTCAGATATAAGTATCGAGTGCGGATGTGTGGAATCTCTAAACTAAGGATCCTTGAACTCGGCTAAAAAGTATTTAAAAATTAAATATGAGTGCATGGATACGAAAAAAATTAGTCGATAAGCAATCCAGATGGTAATGTTTCAACTTCAATTATTTATGGGATGATATCGTAATACATATTGATTTCTTTCATGACGCATTTATTTTCATTCTTAATAGCTTTCCAGCACATTATAGTAACTATAAGTTATGCATTTAGTTTTAGTATATTATCTTCACATGGTTTTGTAAATGGGTCACAATTATTATGTAATGGTATTACGTAAAGGTATGGGTTACTCCGGCTACCTGTTATGGCTACTACAATGATGAGATTGAATTTCATGTGTAACAACCACAACCGTTACATAACACCCGTAATGGGGCCATTACAACGCTGTTACAGCCACGTGGTTACATAAAGGTGGCAGTCAACATGTGTTTATCTTTCTCTTTTTAAGTTATACTTTGACTTTTTTACGCAACACTAAATTCTGAACATGATTTGTCGTATAATTGTAACTATTAAATTGTATGTTTGTTACCCATGTAACTTGAAAATATGTACTATATATAATTGTACTTTCTTACTTTGTTTAATAAAATAAACAAATAATTATATTTCTAATATTTATTGTTTTCTTATATTTATATATCTTGTTTATTTATTAGATGTAATATAAAGTTTGTGACTGCTGAGCACTACAAATTCACAAGTCACAGCGCTAGGCAGCTCATGATGAAACCTCTTAGAGCTCATTAGAGTGTTCTTATTTTGCTTGATGATACATTAGATGATTTTAGATCTTTGAACCTCACATGGAAATCATCAAGGCTTTGGTTTCTTGATCTTTAACACCCTCATGGTGTTACATTTATAAAGAAGAAAACAACATTATACTGTAAATCCGTAGCTATTAGATACATAAATAATAATAAATTTATGTGGTATGAATGTATTTCAAATGAAATAATTGACTGTTGACAAAAAATATGTCAAGCCATAGCCACTTCAAAATATTTTAAAATTTAAACCGTACGCAAGATCATGTTCTAAAATGCACAATATCCACTAAAATTTATTCTAAGTCCCAAGAAATATGATTCTGAAAGGAAAACATGTGAATTGGTAAGTTTTTATATAAAGTTGTGCGATCATAGTTCCGGTTGGGGCCAACATTACGCTACAACCATTCTTCCTCAGAACTACAGCATCACCACTGTTAGTGTTACCGTTACAGTGACCGCAACCGCTTTTAAAACCTTGCTTCACTCTTCATTATTTTCTCGTGATTGAGATATCAGTCGCGTCTAATAAAAAGTAGTTATACCCGGTACATATTTTGTACCAGTGCCCATGTTTACATGGGTATTCTGCCAGAACTGGCGAATCCATTTGACATTGACCTAAACCCTATAGAGATATCATAATTACGATACTGAAAACTCAGATATTTTAAGCTATTTGCATCGATGGTTTCATCTTTTTCCTAATTTAATGTTGATTGCTCTTAGAAAATTTAGAATTTAACTTTGTTAAACTGATGAGGTTATTATGGCTACCTGTAAGCTGTTATATCAGCCTTTTCCTAGTTGCTTCTATTGAAATTTCCCAGTCTCAAGCACCATGCCTTGGCTTATAATATTATAAGTATGCATTGATATTAACTATAGCTTTAATCTTGTTTTCCAAGTTAGATTTTTAACATTTGTACCTCACTTTTGGACATGCAGGTGCGGAAGATTTGCCAAACAATTGCCTTTTTGTCTCCCGCAACTTGCATGATTCTCTCCTCTCTTGATTTGGGGTTGCCACCGTGGGAAGCTGTGGTGATCCTTACAGGTGGTTTAGCACTCTCAAGCTTTGCCTTGTCAGGTACTAATCAAATGAAAATTTGTTACTCAGATTAATTAGAAAATCTAAAACAATTCCTAGTTATTTTCTTCATCTCTAGAGATTGTTAATGTTATCAATTTTGATGCAGGACTGTACTGTACCCATCAAGATATTTCACCCGAATATGCTAGCATACTTTTGGTACGTAAGTTTACAAATTCCAAATCTTTATATCATTTGCTGGTAATAATTCTTGTGAGGCTTGAGAAGACTCTTGTGCCCTGTAAATGTTACTACGTTGTGCATGGATTTTAATTGTCAATCGCTCTTTTAGATGGCCTTGTTCTGATCTTGGATCACAAGAGACAGTGTGAACCCTTGGCTTTTTTTCAAGTTTATTGATTTAATTTCATTCCAGTTTCAGTGTTCCTAATCTTAACTTTAGGCCAAAGCCATTATATCATGCATTTGTTAAGTAAGGAGGGATCACCAACCCTCTAGTTGTGTTTATGTAAACAATAGCGAGAAATGCATGATAGCACCTACATTCCTTGGTTAGAGGGGTGAGAGGTAAGGGTTAAGGATGCAGGACGCGGAGGGACAAGAAATGGAAGAAAGGAAGTGCAAAGGAGTCACAAACCTCACACTAGGCCACAACTTAAACACAATTCCTCATTAATCAACTGTAATGATTACAATATTATACACTTATTTATAAGTTAATAACCTATCATAATATATAACAATGTTATAAAAAAATATCCTAATTAATACTTATTTAAATATTTAATAAATAGAGAAACTAAATACTATAAGCAAACTGAATAAAAAATACAATAATTAATAACATTAAAAAAATGAGCCTTTGTGTCCTTTAGAGTTCGTATCAGGTAGGATCACATTGGCACGAGTCTTGTGTGCCTAGGCAAATAAAAGATAGAAATAGATGTAGAGAACTTAGATTCTTAGATAAAAAAATATCCTTCCTTTTTGTTGTCTTTGCCGAAAATGTATGCCAACAAGTTTTTCTTAATCAATAAAGAAGTGCGAATCCACGGTTGTACTGCGGATCATATGATATTTTCTCTTAAATTTGTCCACTCACAGGGTATTACCAATACTGTTGGGGCTGTACCTGGAATTGTTGGTGTTGCTCTCACTGGTTATCTTCTTGACTCAACTCATTCATGGAGTGTAAGTTCCCTCTATTATGAGATTGTTTGTTAGAAATTATTTTCCATATTTTAATTTCGAGTCCAACAAAAAGTTAGAAAAATTCAAACAGGTGTGCTTATAACTTTTTAGTTGTAACTTCTGATTTTAGATCAACGAGGGCAAATTCTGCCATTTGAAACTATAAGTTTATAATTGTAACAAACATTTGTAATTTCTATTTGAAGTCATAATCTTATTTTTTGCAGTTATAATTTATAAATTTATAATTTCAACTACACCAAACACATTCAAGGACCATTTGCTATAGTGGGTATTCATATTCTTATAGTTCTTGCTACTTTTCTTATCATTTAAACCTTGTTCTGTGTAGATGTCACTATTTGCACCATCAATCTTCTTCTACCTTACTGGTACAATTGTATGGCTGGCATTTGCAAGCTGCAAACCTCAAAGTTTTTCAGATGGAGGCTGACGTTATGAAAAATCGGAACTAGAAACTCGAATTTGCATCTTTTTCAAGTCCCGATGCAAGCAATGGAGCTGCCGGGCGTAACTCTAAGCCTCGCCGGAGATTGACGGCGTTTCTATGGTCCGGGTAATTATCTTGAATGAAGCATCAAATTGAAGGAAATTTCATGAAGATCATCTATTAACTTGATCTCTTACAACAATGTTGAGCAGCAGGAGTCAACCTCATTCACTAACCACTTTTCTGATGTACGTATATGTATAGCAGCATATCATAGCATTGCTTCTCAAATCCAAATGTAATTTGCTGTGCCTGTACCAAAAATCTGCTGTATTCTCTCTCTCTCTCTCTCTCTCTCTCTGTGCGTGTATTTGTGCTGAATTACGTATAATAATGATGTAGATTCCGTTTCTAAAATCAGAAAATATAGGAGAATAAGAAGGTATATAGTACTATCGGATATAAATATCGAATATATAAATACTTAGGAGAAGAGATGAGATTTATATAGACTGTGTTCATATATATCATGTTTGTTTAGAGTAAGATAAGGTATTGAATAAATGAAGAAGAGTTAATTTTAATCTTTGGATGAAGGATGAGACCATATCGAATGGTGTGGGTCCTAAGGGATATGTAATATCATGGGGGAGGTAGTATTATAGTTTCTATCATTTGAAAGCATATAAGATCCCAAGAGATATTATATTCGAATTTTATAATTAAAAAACAAATTAACATGAGATATAAGAACAAAGGGGAGACAAAAATATATTGGGGTTCACATGTCTTTCAATTTTTGTAGTCAAGATATAAAAAGGAGTGGTTAGTGAATGAGGTTGAGATCTTGTGAATTGTTTTTTTCCCTAATAGTTTGTTTGGATTGCATAGAAATAAAAACGAATAGAGGGAAACAGGAACGTCCCATGAAATTCAAAAGCATCTTAAATCATATTATAAATATGAATTATGCATAGATTCAGGACTAGTATATAGTAGTCGGTTGTCCATGGGCAAGGTCGGGATTTAGACCCAATATATCTGTAGTTAGAAGAAAGCATATGAGAAGATATTATTTATAATGAATTTTGTTAGTTTAGACAACTTAAGAGGGGGTAAATTGAATTTAAAAATAATAACAATAATTTAATTTTTTTAAATTTTTTTTTAAAATTTTACAAGTAAATATGGCAAGCTATAAAGTAATAAGAAAATTAAAGAGGTTAGGGAGAAAAAATGAACCAAATACTAAGATTTATAGTGGCTCGGTTTTTTTTAAACTTACGTCCACTCTTCAAGACTCTTTTTGAGAATATTCATTATGATTGAATGTTTTACAGATACATTCAAAAGTTTTTACCGCCTCAAGAGAATCTTACAAAATAATCTTTTGTTTTTTCTAATCTTTCTTAAGCTATTCTTTAAAGATGATTACTCACTCTCTTAAAGGATCAAATGTAACTCACTATTTAATATAATAAATGTGAGAATTAAAGATTCACTAATTCACTCTTTTTACAAATGATTGAAAATAAATTAGCAATAAAAAGAGGATTGACTGAAGGAGTATTAAAGAGCAGTAAATGCTTTCTCAAAGATTTGAACTTTTGATTTTGAGCAATAGAATAGAGTCCAGGAATTTAAAATTCTGAAAATTAATTCCTTATATAGCCATCTGAAATAAATGACCGTTGGTGAGTTGGTGAAGACAATAAATGCTCAGAAATTTTACCGTTGAAACTAGCGCGAGATTTGAAATTTTTCGTAGGTCGAGCTCAAAACCATTTTGTGTTGGCACAAAATATCTAGGACTTAGTTCTTCAAGTAATTGTGTCGACTTAGATCTTCGTTTGTGTTGACTCAATTTCTATTTTTACTCCATCCACACAATGGTGTCGACTCATGAATCATTTGGTGTCGACAAAGTGTATTTTCTTCATATTTTCAGGTAAGGTTTTGGTGTCGACACAAAATCGTTTGGTGTCGACTTAGAAAGTTGTAATAAGTCTCGGGACTTTTAGAGTTAACTCATCTTCGTTTGATGTCGACTCAGAAATTTTTAGGCAGTCTCGGTTATTTTGGTGTCGACTCAGATTCGTTTGGTGTCAATCCAAAATTTTTTGTTTTTGAAAGGAATATTTGTGTCGACTCAATAAGATTTGGTGTCGATCCTTTTTTACTTAGAATCGAGAAATAACTTATAGCTCTGGTGTCGACCTATTTCTCTTTGGTGTTGATTTATTTTATTTTTCGGAGGGTATTTTGGTGTCGATTCATGTGAATTTGGTGTCAACCAAAAAATCCAAAGTTTGGAATCTGAAAGATCATTTGGTGTCGACTCAAAAATGAATCTCGATCCAATATTGAAGGTGTCGACCTAAAATCATTTGATGTCAACTCATCTGAGTTCTTAAAACGTCTTAAACAAAGATGTTAGGGTGTCGACTCAATTTTTTAATAGTGTCGACACATTTGAGAGTTTCAAGTGTACTTTGCCTTAATATGTCAATTCAAATATCAATTTGTGTCGATACAAAATGTTCTTATTCAGAACACTGGGTGTCAACCCATTTCGTACAAAGAGTCAATACAAATAACATATAGTATCGACTCATTTATCATGAAGTGTCAACACTTATCTTTTTGAAAATAATAAAATATAATTTTTTTAGTCAATTTAATTATAAAAATAAATTATGAAAAATCAATAAAATTTAATTAAAAAGTCTTTGCGCTAACATATTTAAATTATTGTACTTAGGATAATTTTATATGAAATTTAAAATGTATTTGTCAAACGAAATGGAGGGAGAAATTCCCCTCTAAATTGCCATTGTTAACCTCAAGTTTTAAATCTGAATTAATATCAACCGTTAATTTTAAAATGTGGTAGAGAGTAACATATTTTAAAATGTGACAATTTTGCTATCAAAGACACTTTTAAAAAATATGAGTTATTTTATTATATAAACATTTATATATGTGAATATATATATATATATATATATATATATATGTGTGTGTGTGTGTGTGCGCGCGCGCGCGCGTGTAGAGAGGAAAAAATAGTGTTATATGAAAAAATTTAATAAACGTTTAAAATCATATTGA
>JAULJZ010179146.1:0-22787 GCA_032270985.1 Heliamphora pulchella
TTAATATTTTCAAAAAGGTAGTGTTGACACAAAATGACAAATAAGTTGACACATTTAGCCATTTGAGCTGACTCCTTTATCAAATGGATTGACACTTAAGTATTCTTGAGTAAGAATATTTTGTGTTGACTCTAATTGATATTTGAGTCGACACATTAAGGCAAAGAATGCTTAATACTCTCAAGTATGTCGACACCTTTGAGCAAATAAGTCTACACCTTAACATGTTTGCCTAAGATGCTTTCAGGTACTCCAAGATGAGTCGACACAAAAGACTTTTGAGTCGACCCAAAAGAACCGAGACTTTCTGCAACAAAATGAGTTGACACAAATAGAAATTTGAGTTGACACCAAAAGACTCTTTGGAACTCACTAAAAGTCATTCGGGAATTCTGAGTCGACACCAAAACAAAGCTAAGTCAACACAAATCAACTGAAACTTTCTAATTGAACTTTGCGTCGACACCTAATTGAAGATGAGTCGACACAAATCAACCGTGAATTTCTATAAATTTTTTAGTCGACCTAAAATGCAATATGAGTCGACACAAAAGAATCGAGTCTTCCTGCAAATTTATGAGTCGACAAAAAATACAATATGTGTCGACACCATGAGGTTCTCTTGGAAAGATGAATTATTAAATAAGTTGACACCAAATAATTTTGAGTCAACACTGTTGTATGGGTGAGAAGGCGCAGAAATTAGTGTCGATAACAACGATGAAACGAGTCGACCCATTTACTTGAAGAACCGAGCCATAGAAGATTTATGTCGACCCAAAATAGAATTAAGTTGACACCTGCAATAGGATTTCAAATCTGGCGCCGAGTTTAATGGTTGAATTTTTGCATTTAATGCTTCTACCTACCTCCAACGGTCATGAATCATCAAGAGGTTATATAAGGAGTTACTTCTCAGACATTTAAAGAAAAAGAGCTTCAATTCTACCATTCTATTGCTTAAATCAAAGATCAAACTCGTAAGCTTTTATTTATTGCTCATTAACTCCAGCTCTTGATTTCTCATATCTTTACTCCTCATTTATTGTTAATCATTTCTAAAGAGAGTGAGTGATACTCTTTAAAGAAGAGCTCAAGAGTGATTAGAAGAAAACATGAGTTGTTTTTGTAGGATCATCTCGAGGCTGTTGTAAGGCTTTTGAATGTGCCCGTAAACATTTGTATCATAGTGGATATTCTCAAGGGTAGTCTTGAGGAGTGGACGTAGGCTTGGAAGAAGTCGAACCACAATAAATCTTGCTGTCGGATTCCATTTCTCTCTCCTTACCTCTTTAATATTCTCTTTGCTTTATTTCTTGTTATATTTACTATATTTGTTTGAGATATAGAAATGCTTTAAAAAAGTTTTTTAAAATTATTATTATCTTTTTGAGACCCAATTCACCCCTCTTGGGTTGCCTAAACTAACAATTGGTATCAGAGCTTGGGCTCTTATTTTTTAACTTAACCATTTAAGAGTTTTCATGGCAACCACTAGCATTAGACCTATTCAATTTGAGGGTCAGTCCACCAATAGACCACCTTTGTTCAAAAGAACAAACTATAATTATTAGAAAGCAAGAATGAAGATCTACATTCAATCCGTAGATTACGACCTATGGAGAGTAATCATAAATGGACTAAAATCACCTACAAAGGTGACATAAGAGAGATTCAAAAGAATGCTAAGGTTATGAATCTCTTGTATTGATTTTTTGACTCCAACGAGTTCAATAGGATCTCAACTTGTGACACCGCCAAGAAATAAATTTGAGATAGACTTGAGATTACCCATGAGGGAACCAACCACGTCAAGGAATCAAAGATAAGCATGCTAGTTCATAACTATGAATTGTTTAAAATGAAGCATGATAAAACTATCTCTGAAATATTTACTCTATTTACTAACATTATAAATGGAATAAAATCTCTTGGAAAGATCTACTCTAATGCAGAGATGGTGAAAAAGATCCTTAAGTGTATGCCTAAGAGTTGAGAAGCAAAAGTCACCACCATTCAAGAAGCCAAGGATCTCAACACTCTTAACTTGGGGGAGCTCCTTGGATCTCTCATGACTCATGAGATGAACATCAAGATAAATGATGAAGATGAAAATAAGAAGAAAAAGGTAATTGCATTCAAATTAACCACCCTTGATGAAGAATCTGATGAGGACTCCTTCGGTGATGAAAATGAAGACATGGCGCTTATCACAAGAAAGTTTAAAATGTTTCTTAGAAATAAGAAAAAAGAAGGAAAGAAATTCTTCAAAAAAGATGGACATAGAGAAGAATTCAACAAGTTCAAGGGTGAGTCTAGCAAGTTCAAAAATGATCACAAGAAAGAAGAAATCATATGCTACAAATGCAAAAAGCCTAGACATGTGAAAGCTAAATGTCCTCAACTCAAACATTTCAAGAAAGGTTTCAAGAAAGCGATGCTGGTAGCTTGGGGTGATAGTGAGACAGTAGCTCCGATGATGAAAAAGAAGAAGTTGAAGTTGCAAATCTTTGCCTCATGGCCAAGGAAGATGATGAGGTAACAAATAACCCTTTCTCTTTAGAAGAATTACAAAGTGTATTTGAGGATTTGCATGATGAATTGAGAAAAATGGGTGCAAAAACTCTATTCTTATAAAGTTGGTTCTTTTCTCTTCATGTGAAATTGAAACCTTGAAACAAGAAAAATTCGTTTTATCAAAACATATTTCTACTTTGAAAGATGAAAACAAGGTTTTAAATGAAAATATTAAAGATCTTACAAAAACTGTTTATAAGTTTACTCTTGGAAAGAATAATTTAGATAAACTTCTTAGTATGTAAAAATGTATTTTTAACAACGTCAGGATTGGATATCAACCAAAGAAAAAGCAAAAGTTCTTAAGTAACATTTTTGTCAAAACAACCTCTAATCATTCAAATGCTGCTTGCTTTCATTGCTATGAGTATAGACACATTATCACACATTGTTCACATAAAAAATCTTTTGATTTACCTGTTAAGAGGGTTTGGGTTCCAAATGGAACACACCCACATGGAATTAACAATAAAGAACATGTTAGCCCAAGGACTTTTTATTTTGATTTTGATGATTTTCATAATTCATTTTCTAAGAATAAATGAATTTAAAATGATAATATTTTACATTTTCAAAATGAAAGTGTTAACACATTTTGAACAATCAAAGTTGACACCTTAGCAAAAAAGAATTGACTTTTATCTTCAAAGGATCAAACACTTAAGAATTCTTTTATTAGAATATTTTGTGTTGATCTTAATTGAAAATTAAGTCAAACACTTTTAAGGCGAAGTATACCTGAAACATATCAAGTGTGTCGACACCAATTGATTAAATACTTTGACACCCTAACTGTTTTTCAAGTTGATCTTTAGGTACCAAAAAGTTAGTGTCGACATAAACTAGTTTTGTATCAACACAAAAGTGCCAAAGTACCCAGGACTCATTTTGAGTCGACACAAACATATTTTGTGTCGACACAAAAGTGATCATCACTTTTGGTTTTCGAAAGTTTGGGTCAACACAAATAGAAATTGTGTCGACACAAAACAAACGAGACCTCCTGCAGAATTTTGGTGTCGACCGCAAGACAAATCGTGTTGACCCAAAAGTCCCGAGCCTGCCTGCAAAATTTTGGTATCGACCCCAAGAAGATTTGTGTCGACACAAAATAACCGAAACTGACTGCAGAATTTTGGTGTTGACCCCAAAGACCAAATGTGTCGACACAAAAGTACAGAGGCTTTCTGTAGAGATTTAGTGTCGACACCAAAGGTAAGTTGAGTCGACACAAAGTTGTTCCTCTGGATGCTGAAGTTTCAAACGAGTCGACACCAGATTCATTTGTGTCGACCCCAGAACGTTGGAAAGTAAAGTGCAGAATTTGTGTCGACCCCTCAGAACATTCGTGTCGACCCAACCACTTGAAGAACCCTGCCCTAGACACGTTGTGTCGACACCAAAGATATTTGTGTCGACCCTAAAGACGAAAATTCAAAATACGACAGATCTCAACGGTTGAATTTTTGACATTTATTGCCCCTACCTATCTCCAACGGTCAAGAACTCACAATAACTTATATAAGGAGTTACTTCTCAGCATTTAAGATGGTTGAAGACTTGCATTTACTGTTCCATTGCTCAAATCAATCTCAAAAATCATCAAGCTCACATTCATTGCTGCAATTCCAATTCTTGTTCCTTATCTCTCTTTACCCTTTCATTTATTGCAAATCTTTTCTGTAAAGAGAGTGAGTGTTCTTCATTTATTACACCTCATTTATTGTAATCAATGGTGAGTCACCCTTAAGCCTTTGAGTGAGTGAGTGAAACTCATCAAAGAAGAGTTCAAGAGAGAATAGAAAAAAATAGATGTTTGTTTTCATAAGATCTTCTTAAAACTGAAATAGGTTTGTGAATGTGCCCGTAAACATTCAGATAGCTCAAAAGAAGACTTGAAACTTGTAAAGGCTTGGAATACGCCCGCGAAGTGTTCTAAATAGTGAAAATACTCAATGGAGATCTTGATGAGTGGATGTAGGCTAGGATAAAGTCGAGCCACTATAAATCTTTGGTGTCTGGTTCTATTTCTCTATCCATCGTCTTTTAATATTTGCATTGGTTAAATATTTGCATATCTTGCTTTATTGCAATATTAAAAAATTTCTGAAAATATTTTTAAATTGATATTTATTTTTTAAAAACCCAATTCACCCCTCCCCTCTTGGGTTGCCTAGGTCTAACAGAACCCAAGAAAGTTTGGGTACCAAAATTCAAATCTTGATTCTCTCTACAGGTATGTCTCAAGTCCTTATTCAAAGAGAGAATATGGTATCTTGATAGTGCTTGCTCAAGACTCATAACAGATGACAAATCAATGTTTATCTCCCTCAAACCTAAAAATGGTGGATTTGTGACATTCGAAGACAATAACAAATGAAAAATCATAGGAATCAGTTGTATCACTAAAATTCATTTCCCTTCTATTGAAAATATTTTACTTGTTGATGGTTTGAAACATAACCTTCTGAGCATGAGCCAACTTTGTGACAAAGGTTACAAGATTGTCTTTGATTATGCTAAGTGTGTTATTGAAGACTCAATTAACAACAAAGTTATTTTTGAAAATCATAGGCATGAAAATATTTACACTTTCATTCTAAATGACCTTTTCAAAAATGACACCAAGTGCTTAGCTGCCTTGAGTGATAATAGTTGGTTGTGGCATAGAAGACTTGGACATGCACATATGAAATTAATTTCTAATTGAAAAAGAAATTGGTGATTGGTTTACTCCAAATTAAATTTGAAAAAGATAAATTTTGTGATGCATGTCAACAAGGCAAACAAGTTAGAAGTTCTTTTCAATCCAAATGTGAGATTTCAACTTTTAGACCCTTACAACTATTACACTTGGATTTGTTTGGTCCAACAAGGACTTTTAACCTTGGAGGTAAAAAATATGTATTTGTTATTGTTGATGATTTCTCTAGATACACTTGGGTATTATTCTTAGCTTATAAGGATGAAATTTTTGCCTCTTTTACAAAAATGTCTCGGAGAATTCAACACGAAAAAGGTATTCAAATCACAAGTATCCGAAGTGATCATGGTAGAAAATTTGAAAATAAAGATTTTAAAAAGTTTTGTGATGAAAATGATATTGACCATAACTTCTCTGCTCCTAGAACCCCTCAACAAAATGGTATTGTTGAGAGGAAGAATAGGACTTTGGAAGAAATAAAAAGAACCATGCATTGTAAAAATAATCTACCAAGATACTTTTAGGCCGAGGCTGTAAGAACAATTTGTTTTATCGTGAACAGAGCCATGATATGAACTTCTCTTAAGAAAATCCCATATAAGCTATGGAATAGAAGAAAACCTAACGTAAGTTATTTTTGTACCTTTGACTACAAGTGTTTTGTTTTAAATAACAACAAAGAATTTTTGGGCAAGTTCGATGCAAAATTTGATGAAAATATTTTCTTAGGATATTCCTTATTTCGTAAAGCCTATAGAGTTTTTAACAAAAGGACCCTAGTTATTGAAGAATCTATACATGTTGTTTTTGGTGAAGTTAACCTTGATTTTTCAAAGGAATTTTGTGAAGATCACTTGGTTGACATAGAAAAAGGTGTTGAAGACATCTTCATTAAGGACCAAGAAGAGCCAAATCAAGAGGAGCTTCTAATTCTCAATAAGATGAAGTCCAACAGGCTGCTGGACCTTCAAATCCTGAAAATCCAAATTTTCCTAAAGAGTGGAAGTATGCTCAAGGTCACCCAAAAGATTTGATCATTGGTGATCCATCTCAAGGTATCAAAACTTGATCCTCTCTACATAATATTTGTGGTAATTTAGCATTTTCTTTCCCAGACTGAACCAAAATATTTTGAGGAAGCTGAAAACAATAAGTTTTGGAACTTAACTATACAAGAAGAACTAAACCAATTTGAAAGAAACAAAGTTTAAACTTTAGTCCCAAAACTTAAGGAACACTTCATCATTGGTACAAAATGAATTTTTTGAAATAAAATGGACGAGAATGGAGTAGTTCTTAGGAACAAAATTCGATTGGTAGCTCAATGTTACAATCAAGAAGAAGGCATTGATTTTGATGAGACTTTTACTCATGTGGCTAGGCTTAAAGCCATTAGGATGTTACTTGCTTTTGCATACTTTAAAAACTTCAAACTCTATCGAATAGATGTCAAAAGTGCCTTTTTAAATGGTTTCATCTCGGAGGATTGTGAAACAATCTCCTGGTTTTGAAAATCCTAATTTTTCAAGTCATGTTTACAAACCTATCAAAGCTCTCTATGGTTTGAAAGAAGCACCAAGAGCTTGGTATGAAAGGTTTAGCAAATTCTTGATTTAAAACGAGTTTTCAGGAAGAAAAATTAATACTACACTTTTCATCAAGTCTTAAGAAAATGATATGCTTGCTATCCAAATTTATGTAGATGATATTATTTTTAACTCAACTAATGAATCTCTTTGCAAGGACTTTGCGATGTACATGTAGGGAGAATTTGAGATGAGTATGATGGGAGAGCTCAATTATTTTCTTGGACTTCAAATTAAACAAACACATGATGGAATCTACATCAATCAATCCAACTACACGAGATTTGTTGAATAGGTTTGATATATAAAAAGCAAAACCTATGAGAGCCCCAATGTACCTACAACAAAGCTTGACAGTGATGAAAACAATAAAGCAGTAGAGGAAAAGCGATATAGAGGTATGATTAGATCCATACTTTACCTAACTGTTAGTAGACCTGACATTATGTTTAGTATATGCATGTGTGTTAGATTTCAAACTAACCCTAAAGAATCGCATGTGACCGCCGTTAAGCGCATCTTTAGATACCTCTTAGGTACACAAATCCTAGGATTATTCTATCTTAAAGGAATAGCCTTTGAGTTATTTGGCTATTCTGATGCAGACTTTGTTTGTTGTAAAATTGATAAGAAGAGTACTAGTGAAACATGCCAATTCCTAGGGCACTCTTTAATATCATGATTTAGTAAGAAATAGAACTCTATAGCCTACAGCTGAGGCTAAGTACATTGCAGCTGATAGTTGTTGTGCACAAGTTCTTTGGATGAAACAACAACTAGAAGACTATGGTATTTGTTTAGATCATATTTCCATTAAATATGATAATACTAGTGTCATAAACATATCCAAGAACCCTATATAACACTCTAGAACAAAGCATGTTGAGATAAGACATCATCCATTAGGGATCATGTACAAAAGGGTAATATTGAACTTGAATTTGTAGGCACAGACTACCAACTTGTTGATATATTTACCAAAACTTTAAACGAAGAAAGTTTATGCTATATCAGAAAAGAACTTGGAATGCTATGTGCTTCTAATTAATGATTATATGCCATACTAACCGTGCATGCTCAATGTATTTCAAATGCTTTTCATGCTTTAAATTGATGTGTGAAAAGTGTCGACTCATTGTTGAAAAGGGTTACACATGTGTGATCGAGTTAACTCAATCTATATAGTATTGACACTGTTGGCAAAAAGTGTCGACTCAACCTATATAGTGTCGACTCAAATTCGTCCTCCAACTCTCGGTAAATTTGGGTCGACCCAATTCTCAAAACGTGTCAACTCAACTGGCCGTAAGTGTTGACACCATAGAAAAAGTGTAAACACAATTCATATCCTTTGGACACCCCCATACGCGAAGAAACGTGTCGACTCAAATGTCTTTTGTGTTGGCACAAATCTTTTGTCTATATAAAGGCACCGGTCCCACACCCAACGTATCGTTTTGTCTCTCTCTCAACAAAAACTATTCGTCTCCCGCGTCTTTTCATCATTTCTCTCTTCGAAAAAAAGAGTCGACCCCTTCTCCTCCCTCCATCTCCACTGATTATCAACCTCTATCTCAATGACCACTCGAACTATGGGAAAGGGTAACAAAAGGCAAGACAAAGGCCCTTCAAACCCTAGGGCTCAAAAGAAGAAGAAAAAATCGACGACTACGACGGTGACGAGAACTTCGACGATAGGAATGGCTGAATCCTTGAACTTCCGATTTGACAAATTTCAAAACTTGTACTTTCAATCCTTCATGAATTAAAAGGTAATACCCGGACGTTCTATTGATTTCAGTTTTTCTATTCCATTGAAATACATTTCAAAGTCTTATTTTTTGATCTTGGTTGGTAAAGACTTCTTCAAGTTCAAAATCCCCATTATCCAACTATCGTGAAACTCTTCTATACGCATTTTCACATCTCTATTCCTAGTAACACTATTACCACTTAGGTAAATAGTACTGAAATAAAACTGATCTCTAGTGTTCTTAATGAGATTCTTGGTGTTCCCGTGGGTGACTTATTTGTTAGGTGCAAAGCGAATAAGAGAACCATCGAAATTGAAGGCTTCTCTTTTCACGATGCTGTGAAACAAATATTTGAGGTTGAAAAAGTTGATCCCTTAAAACCCTTGGAGGCCAACTCTCGTAAGCTTGAAATGCGTATCCTTCGTCACATGGTCAATCACATCTTTCTGCCCAGTTAGGGAAATTTGGTGATGTCACTTTCATGCACATCTTTGTCCTGTGGTGCAACATTGAAAAGAAAAATTTGGATCTTGTTTTTTTTTTCATTTTTGACATGCTTCAATCTCATGAAAAGTCAAACTCCTCTCCTACCCCATGCCATGTTTCTAACCAAAGTTTTTCGACACTTCAGTGTTGATCTTTCTGCGAAAAAGGTTGTTTCCTTTTCTAAACATGACCTTTATAGGCAATCCACTCTCAAGCACATGCAAATCAGCAAAGTGGATGGTGTATGGACTACTCGTCGTGGTACCCCATCTGTCACCAGAAATCCTTCTGCTTCTCATGACTTTTCTTCTATTCCAGTAGATCTTGGATCTCCTTTTCCTCCATCCACCAAGGCTGATGCTCTTGAACCCTCTTCTGCTCCCTCTCATGTCCCTCCTCCTCCTTCTCATGTTGATTCTTCATCTGCTCCATCTGTCGGTCCTCTTGCTGTTGATCTATCTGAGCTTGTCTCTTTAGTCAAAGATTTATCTTCCTCCTTGATAAACTTTCAAACCAAGGTCGACCAAGACCTTTTTGATCTTCATAGCACCATCTCCTCCCTTTTCGATAAAATCAAACACCTTGATAAAACCAACCGAGGTCTGCAATGAGACGTTGAAAATGCCACTGATGCTGGAAAAGCATTATACAAAACAATGGATAACACCATTGTTTCCATTGTAAATTGAAACAATGTAATCCTTCAGCAAATCAGGAAAGAACACGACATTAGAGTCATTACTGCTGTTCAAAATAACTCTAGAAAAGTTAAAGAGCATCTGCAATGGCTAATACGCATAGGCTAGGATATTCAAGCCTAAGGAGAGCAAAGAAGAAAAAGCCGCTCGGTTGAGGCGTGAGGCAGATCTTGCTTTGGCGGCTAACTTTGAAGTAATGGCAGCTGTTGAGAAGAAAGATGAACGAGCTCACTCTTCCAAAGAGAAAGCATCTGAGCGAAGGCAGAAGCAAGAAGAAAAGAAGAAGTTCAAAACATTCATGGATGATCAGTGATGCGACCCTTTGATGATTCCAAAAGTGGAGAAAAAGGTGAAGGAAGAAGGAAGGGCGGAAGAGAGAAGAACATTTAACTTTTTAACATAACGTTTAGAAGCTTTTGTGGTTTGCTGTGAAGGAGAAGATGTAATCTTAATATATATTTCTTTTGTGGTGGTTATAAATGTTTGGAACGTACATTTTTTGTGATTGTGAATGTTTGGGATTTGAGTATCTCATATCTGTTGTTTTAACATTCTTATAGATGGTATTCTATTTGTTGATTTGTGATTTATTTTATTCCATGGTCATATAAACATTGTTTAATGATGGCTTTTGAAATCCTTTTTGATATCGAATGTTGAGAGCATACTTTATATTTTATGTTTGATGTTTAGGACTTGAGAAATACTTTGCACATATATGCTTGTTAAGTGTTGAGTCTAGTTGAATTGATACACATATTTTAATAAATTTAGAATGCTTCTGAATTAATTTGAAAATAATTTTAAACATTCGTATTACACTGTTGTTGAATGCCTAGTCTTAGCATTTGCTTAACTTGCTTAAGGCATAGAGACAAGTGGAGAATTATTGTTCAAAATCTTTTTAAATACTTTCTAGAAAATATTGTAATCATAGAAAAATGAGAGATTGTTAGCCCAATGACTTTCTTAATTAATTAGATTTTGATATTTTTGTATAATTCATTTTCTAAGTAAAATTGATTTAAAAAGATAATGTTTAATATTTTCAAATAGGTAGTGTTGACTCAAAATGACAAATGAGTTAATACCTTTAGCCATTTGAGTTGACTCCTTTATCAACTGAATTGACACTTATATATTCTTGAGTAAGAATATTTTGCGTTGTCCCTAATTGATATTTGAGTCGACACCTTCAGACAAAGAATGCTTGATACTCTCAAGTGTGTCGACACCCATGAGCAAATGAGTCGACACCCTAACATGTTTGCCTAAGATGTTTTCAGGTATTCCAAGATGAGTCAACACAAAAGACTTTTTGAGTCGACCCAAAAGAACTAAGACTTTCTGCAACAAAATGAGTCGACACAAACAGAAATTTGAGTTGACACCAAAAGACTCTTTGGAACTCACTAAAAGTCATTCGGGAATTTTGAGTAGACACCAAAGCAAAGCTGAGTCGACACAAATCAACCGAGACTTTCTGATTGAACTTTAAGTCGACACCTAACTGAAGATGAGTTGACACAAATCAACCGTGACTTCCTACAGATATTTTAGTCGACCCAAAACGCAATATGAGTCAACACAAAAAAACTAAGTCTTCCTACAGATTTATGAGTCGACACAAAACACAATATGTGTTGACACCAAGAGGTTCACCTGGAAAGCTGAAGTATTAAACGAGTCGACACCAAATGATTTTGAGTCGACACCATTGTGTGGGTGAGAAGGTGCTGAAATTAGTGTCGACACCAACGATGAAACGAGTCGACTCATTCACTTGAAGAACCAAGTCATTGAAGATTTGTGTCAAACCAAAATAGAATTGAGTCGACACTTGCCATGGGATTTCAAATTTGGTGCCGAGTTCAATGGTTAGATTTTGTGTTTAATGCTTTTACCTACCTCTAGTGGTCACAAATCATCAAGAGGCTATATAAGGAGTTACTTCTCAGACATTTAAAGAAAAAGAGCTTCAATTCTGCTGTTCTATTGCTTGAATCAAAGATCAATCCCTCAAGCTTTCATTTATTGCTCATTAACTCCAGTTCTTGATTTCTCATCTCTTTACTTCTCATTTATTGCTAATAATTTCTAAAGAGAGTGAATGAGAATCTCATTAAAATTTTCATCTATTATATTTAATGGTGAGTCACTCTTGATCTTTTAAGTGAGCGAGTGATACTCTTCAAAAAAGAGTTCAAGAGTGATTAGAAGAAAACATGGGTTATTTTCATAGAATCATCTTGAGGCTATTGTATGGCTTTTGAATGTGCATGTAAACATTCGTATCATAGTGGATATTCTTAAGGGGAGTCTTGAGGAATGGACGTAGGTTTGGAAGAAGCCGAACCACTATAAATCTTTGTGTCGGGTTCTATTTCTCTCTCCGTTACCTCTTTAATATTCTCATTGCTTTATTTCTTGTTATATTTGTTTAAAATATTAAATGGTTTTTGAATTGTTTTTAAAAATCGTTATTATCCTTTTTAGACCCAATTCTCCTCCTCTTGGGTGGTCCAAACTAACTGTTATATGTCGACGAGCTATCAACCACTAAAAATGTCAGCATTTTGGAGAGTTTCATTCACTCGTCTCCTATTATAATCGGTAATTGAATCGAACTCAAAGGATAGAATTTTTCTCCTACAAATTCCACTAGGGGAGAGAGCATAAGTTGGAGCTTCTTTTGTCTAATGTTCATCCGGTCGAAAGCAATGTTCAAAAGGACTTCTAATGAACTCCCATTTTCAACTAAAACTCATCGTACAGTGTGGTTGTTGACCATTAAACTAATCATAATAGGATCATTATGAGGTTATCGCACATCTTGTTAATCCTCTCCAAATAAAGAGATTGTGAACTTGTTTGTTTTCGAAAACCCTGACTAGGTACCATGATCATCTGGCTTTCTTAATTCCTCCCGAAGCTTCTTTGAATAGGCCTTTCTGGCTGACTTGGAAGTGCCACCTCTTGCAAAACCCCCAGTGATAGTTCTTAGCTCTATGTGTGGCTGGTTATGTGGTTCGGGGTTGTAATCCGCGTGACACTGCTTAGGGCACTGAGGCTCTCTGTCATTTGCTTGTCTCCTTTTAGCTAGGAGGCAATCTAACTTCCATTCTCTGATCAGTTTCTCTACTTGCTCTTTCAAGTCATAGCAGTCTTCTGTGTCGTGGCCATAGTCATTATGGCAGTGGCAGTACTTGTTTTTGGAACACTTAGTAGGTGGGGTTTTCAGCTTGCTTGACCATTTTAGGTCTGGATCTCTCTTGATGTAGAGAAAAACTTGTTCAAGTGGGGCATTAAGGGGAGTATAACATTGATACCTGGTTTCATTTTACCTTTTAAGGGTTAAATCGGCTCCTCGATCTTTAGTATAGTCAGGATACTTTCTCGTCACCTTCTGCTTAGGCTCTCTCTGCCTTTTTTTTGTTCTCGCTGATACATCAGTTGACTTGGAACATCAACTGTCCATTGCATCCTCAATGTTCATGTGTTTCAGTGCTTTGAGCATAAGCTTGACTATATCCACGGATGGTGGTTTAGATAATGAGAACATGAATCTAGATAGCAGAAGCCCTCTGATGAAAGCTGTCAGAGCGACCTTATCATCCACTTCATCAACTTGTAATGCTTCATGATTGAAGCGATTCACATAGTCTCTCAGACGTTCTCCTTTGGCTTGCTGGATATTGAGAAGGAATGTTACCGGCTTCCGATGCCTTTGATTGCCAATGAAGTGGCTCACAAACAACTTAACCAACTACAAAAATGACTCGATTGACTTTGGTTTCAACTTGGAAAACCACATTCAAGAAGGACCCCTAAGGGTGGTAGGGAACGCCCTATACATTACTTCTTCTGGGACAGCAAGGAATACATTATGAATTTGTAAGTATTCAGGTGATCTAAAGGGTCCTAAGTTTCATTGAACATGTCTACTTGGGAAACTTTGAATTTCTGGGACAAGGGAGTGATCATAATGGTCTATGTAAATGGTAACCCAGTTTTGTGTACTAGATCTTTGAAGGTAAAGGGGTTTTGGCTCTGATAGCCTCCATCATGTCATTTATTTGAGCTTTTACCTCACAAATTTGTTCATTTCTTGCTATTGAAACCAGTGATGGCTCAACCTTATCTCTCTGATTGTTCGGTTTATTTTGGTGATTGAGTGGTTAAATTGGGTTGATCCCACTCACTACTGCTTCAATGCCTCTTCCTTCTTTGTAAGGATTGTGGGAGACACTATGATGGTCTTCGTCCTGTTTCCTTTCTCGTGCAGGAATAAGGCTTGGTAGGCCTTCGTTTTGCCCTCTAATGTGTTGTAGTAGCACCTAATTCTGTTGAACTAACTGAAAAATCCCCTGACTTACGTGTTGGAATTGACTTTGCATCGGGTTAGGTTGTTGTAGGTCTTTTGGCATCCTTGCCGTTAGAGGTAATCTTGCTTGACTCGTTTCCTCTGCCATAGATCTCGTTTAGACCATCCAGAAAGTGGTGCACCTGAGCAAATGTTGAAAACTCAACAAAAATGTTCTCATAGATGGCGTTAATTAATTTACACACTTTTGGAACGATCCTACCTAGGGAAATTTTCATCGATGGAATGGGAGTCAAGCAACAGAATTACTATTAGAGAAGTTCTAGAATGCCTATCTCACGTATCTATTAGTCTCTTTTTATCTGATTTTGAGGACACGTGGCCAATGTATCACGTGCAGGCCGTTACAACCGTATTATTGGAAATTCTATATCAATGCTACGTGCCATGTGCGGTACTCACTAATTGTGGTTAGGATAATGGCTGATTAGAGAGAAAGGGACATTAACTACTGATCAGCGGTTTGGAGATTGCACTATGCATTTAGATTCAAGGATGGTAAGAACTGCAGATTAGGCCCCTCTGATCAGGATGCTTCTGCCCCTAATTAGTAAATGAGTATCTTCAATGGCTAGCTGGGCTCAGCCCTAGTTTGAACTGAGCCATCCTGAACTCTAGGCTTTAGTTTCTACATTCCTATCAGTATCTATATCAGAGTAGCTTGTGAAATAACTCCCTCATTTTTTTGACAATAGTTTTCATAGCGAGTTTGTTTTTTACTGTTCATATGGTGAGTTCTTCCATGTTTTGTGTTTTTTTATTTCAACTTTTTAATTGAAGTATTTTTAACTTTGATAAATTACATTTAACTCCCTTGAGATTTAGGCTTATTTCAGAGATTTCCCCTAAAGTTACCAAAATGACACTGGTCTCCCTTGTTAGACTTGTCAAGTAAACAATATTAACTAAAAATAGCAATTTATTTGTAGGGACCCGGTCCCTTTTATTTTGAAACATTTGATTAAACCTTGTGGTATGTTCGATAGATTGTGGATTAATATTTAATTAAGAGAAAGAATTAAAATCTAATCATGTTAATGATTGGTGATAATAATTATATGCTTGATGACGCACAAGAAAAATTATTTTGGATGAATTGACCGAGTTTTAAGACGTCGGAACAAAATCTGGATCATGTATACATTTTTCTTTCTTGGAGTGCCTACCAACGAAGGACCGCATGAGCGGTCTATGACAAAGGGGTGTTTTAAGTTTGGGATTTGGGTTCTTGACTCCCAATCTCATCATCTCTCTCTAGAACGAAAATTGAGCCTTAGGGTTGGTTTTGGTGGTCCCTTGGTGCCTTCCTTACTCATTTAGAGTGGATTTCTTGCCTATCTCCTGAGTGAGTACCCGTTGGAGCGTGAAGACACGCATTGGAAGCTTCTCCTTCGCCACGTGGTTAGAGATTTGGTTGATTGAGGCTTGTTAGAGTTGGGTTCAAGTTGTTTGAGTATCAACAAGTAGGATCTATGACTATCCTTGAATATTTATGTGATATGAGTCGTATATTTGAAAGTATGTATATGAGAGCATGAAAATGATGTTTTAAAACCCTAGACTAGGGTTTGATGATAAATCATGAGAAATCTTGAAATTGTGAATGATTTAAAATGATTTTAACTCATTGTTGTTGTTGGATATGGTTGAAATTGAAAGATGAGAGGTTAGGATTTAGTTTTGGGTTAACCTTTGCGAAATTTGGGGTTTTTGAATGAATGAATCTAATGGTAAAATTGGTTAATGATTTGGTAAATTGCGAATTGTGAGAACCTATTTACATGTATGAAATCTATGAATTTAATGATATACGAAATAATGGAATGGTGAATTGAGGGTTTTGAGTAAACCAAGTGAGCATGATGAGTTTTTGGAAACCACAAGGTGTTGGTTGGGGCTTTCTTGCTAATTAAACCAAAATGTATGAAGTATATGAAATTAATAATGTATAATTGATATTAACCCTATATGTGTTGGGCGTTGATGAGAGGAACCATGTTGGGTTACTCGTGTTTGAGAATTGTGATGTGATGAAATAAAAAGGACCGATTTGGATCTATCGATCATTTAAGTTGGGCTTGAATAGTTCCTTGGTGAAAGACCAAAAACTACGCAAATTGGGTAACCTATCCATCGGGTAATAACCGAGAACAAGTTGTTAGTCGTGGTGGGTTATAGAATGCACCGTTACTTAGCAAGCTCGCATGGCCTGGTCGGTAGTAACATGGCGTGGATCTATAAGCATGTCTGGCATTGATTCCTAGAATGTAAACCACAAGTTAGTTGAGAAATGAAAAAATATGGAGAACGTGTGTGCGCGTATGCATGAGTTGTGATGATTGAGAACCTAAAATGGGTGTAATGAAATGGGACAAAAGACTAAGAGATGGGTTGTGTATGAAAATAGATTAATCTTGCATAAAGAAAACTGGTTATATGAATAAGATTTTTGGTAGAAAATAGAGGTTAATGTTTGGGTAAAATTATGTGTTGTATTTCGCATAACCATCCTCGTATGTCATGCATATGTTCATTGTTAGTCAATTTTTCTACGAGCCCCAGCTCATGTTGTATAAACCCCCTTCAAGTGATAATGGAAAGAAGGCTATGGACTAAGGAATGTGGTCATGGGACCCTTTTTTGTAGTAATTGATAGAATTACATGTCTATTCGTATCATCCTTTGAGAATTAAATGTTGTAAATGTAATTCTATTTGAATACTTTGGGTGGTTATTTTTGGGCTGGTGTAACCCTTGTTGTAAGGCCTTAAGGCCATGAACACATATTTTGTATGCATGAGAGGACGTTGGGTATCATTTGAATGCTATTCGATTGGTAAAGGTTTGTTTCTTTAAAGTTTGGAGATGTTTATTTAGTTTTTGGGCCTTATATTCATAAAATTTGGTTGCTTGAAAGGCTTGCCTTTAATAATTTTTTGGTGTGGAAGCTAAAATCTTGAAACTAAGCTTGAGAAAAGAGTCTAGAGCTGGACTGCTCGATGGGCAGCTTGAGTAGTCTATCGAGCTGTCATATGTGCCCATCAGTTTCTCTGTTGTAGGGAAAAATTGCTATAAGCAGTGAGAGATTGCTCAAGCGGTCTGAATGTGTGGACAATTTTTCGCCTTTTATTTTGAGGTCTACTTTTCAAAGGGGTGATTACCCAAGATTTTATACTCTCTTTCTCATAAACGCGGCTTCTGCACTAACAAGGTGTCGCCGGCGATAGAATCGCCGTCGCCCCACGTCTCAGCGCATGGGTTTTGAAGTGCTTTTGGGAAGAAGGAGAAGACCCGTCCCCGACCTATGTCGAGTAAGCAGGAATCTTCATTAGTGGCATCTTCGCCTTCCCATAAGCTTCTAGATGGATTTTTCGATGAGAATTGGCTATTCGCCGATCTCATAAGTGTCTAGTGGCGCATTGATTTTGGAATTTTGCCCTTTTTCTCTTTGTCCTCCATCGATGATCTTTGTCATGTCATTGTAGGTCGTCAAGGTTCAGTTATTCAAAATCAGAAGGGAACACCTTCGATAATATATGAGATTTGTGATTAGATTAGGGCTTTTATTTTGGGTTTGCAAAGATTAGCACTTTTATTTCGGGTTCATGAAGAACAGATCAAATTGCCAAGAACAGATTGGGTTGCCAAGAATATATTAGGGGTGCAAATTGCGAAGAACATATTTATTTAGAGAAAATTATACTTACCTCTCTTGAGATTTAAGCTTATTACATGGACCTCCCTTGTGGTCTCTGAAATTACACTGCCCTCCCTTCTGCTTTACTTTTGTATTTCACTTTAACCCTTTTGTTAGTTGACTGAACGGAAACCAATTTTATTATTAAATATTTTATATTTTTTCCTATTTTACCCTTTTTCTCTCTGCAACTTAAAACTACTGTCCCAAATCACTACCCCAAACCACCCCCAAACCCACCGTCTCTCTCTCTCTCTCTTCTCTGCCATCTCTCTCTCTCTTATCTGCCCCCTCTCTCTCTCTCTCCTCTCTCGCTCTCTCTTTCTCTGCTCTCTCTCTCTCTCTCTTATATATATATATATAAATTTTAGAAATCTCGGTTCATATTTTAGATGTTCATTTTCTCTCTCTCTCTCTCTCATCTCTCTCCCATACCTCTCAGTTCTCTCTCTCGCTCTCCTCCCTCCACCGCCAACTACCAACCAACATCAACCACCACCCTACCCCCAATCACCACGTAAACCACCTCCAAACCCGCCACGCACCCAGCCGGGGAGGTCCCTGTGGGGTTTATTCTTTAGCAGTTGATGGATTTTTGGGGGTTGGGGGTTGATATATATCCACCTCAAAATCACGCAGCAATACCGCTACCACTTACTGCCTCCAGTGTTTACTACCCTTTTGACACCCTACCGCCGCTAATAATCGGCTCTGACCATTGGTACACTGCTTCGGCAAAACTAAATTAAAAAAATTATTGTTTAATAGATTTCATTAAAAATTATTTTTCTAACTTATTTGAACTTGTCAAAAATATGATCCGATCAGTTAAGTATGTACCCTTCGCCGATTAGATCAATCTATTTTTTTATTTTGATAAATTTCAAGATAAGTTATTTGATTTCTAGACAGAAAGAAAAAAAAGAAGAAGAAAGAAACTTCTAAAAGATAATACTGGTTATATATATATATATATATATATATATATAGAGAGAGAGAGAGAGAGAGAGAGAGAGAGAGAGAGAGACAGAGAGCAGAGAATAGAAATTGAGCCTCGCTTATATGCAGTTATTTGGCGTTGGCGAGGTGGTGCTACTGCGCTAGCAGTGGCGATGGCGGCGGCTTGGTGAGGCGGCGGTGGTGGCGTGGGTGGTGCGACTGTGTTGCGCCAGCAGTGGCGATGGCGGCGGAGAAAGACGGTGGGTTTGGAGGTGCTTTTAAGGGTGGAATTAAAACAAATAGAGAAGAAGAAAAAATAATTTGTATTCAAGAATAAAATGGTAAAAGTATACTTTCCGTTAACATCATTTGTTAGACAAGACTGACATGGGAGGACAGTGAAATTTCAGAGAGCACATGGGAGGTCTCTGTAATAAACTTAAATCTAAAGGGAGGTAAGTGTAATTATCTCATTTATTTATTTATTATTACTTTTTAAGTGGATAGGGATAAATGTGGAATATTTAACAAATAAGATGATGGTGTCAGTAATTCTCATTGACAGTTTTAACGTCGTTAATATGGACGGAGAAAATTGATACCGACAGCTAAAACGAAAAGGAATGCAGTGTTTTTTTATTTCAACTTTTTAATTAAAGTATTTTTAACTTTTAACTCATATTTTACGTGCTTATTGTTTTTTTTAAAAAAATGAGATTTTCGAATACACACAATTTTGTTAAAAATAATCATTAAGAAAACAAAAATATTGTACATAATGCATAATTATTTATATATTTAAAAATAAACAAATATATTTAGCAAACTATTGTGCATTTAGAAGCTTTCATATAACATATTTAGCCCCTTTCGGAGTGTCGAAAAAACTTTTCTTTTTTTTTTTTGTAATTCCATGTTGCTCGTCAAAATCAGTTTCCGTGTTTTATCAAGGCTTCAATGTCATTATCTAGTTATAGATACATTAGAAAACAAAAAATTTATTTCTAGTAAACGACCTTATCTAGGTAGAGGGAACTAAAGTTTAAATGGAATTGAAAAGTTTTATTACTCATCATAATTTTTTTAATTGTGAGATTCTCAAGTTTTAAAATGGCTTTCAATCCACTCGCCACTATACTCAAAGAAAACACATGTTCACAAAGATTTGTCCACTAAAACCCGATGAAAGGGCAACCAAACAGGAAGCCCAGCCTTATCGAAAGTGAAAAAAGGTTGATAAGAAAATGTAGTGTTACATTTTGGCATCTATGTCGAGTGTTCTGCAACATCTCTATCAGTCCATGTCAAGTGCCTATGACACGATGATGAATCTTAAAGAAATATTTGGGAATCAAAATCGCGCAACTAGGCAAGTGGTGATGAAATCTCTGATGAACACAACTATGGCTGAAGGCATCCAGTATGGAATCTTGTTCTGAAGATGATCAGTTTTTTGAATGAACTAGAGATCCTTGGAGCGCAGATCTTTAGGGAAACCTAAGTCTATATCATACTACAATCGTTGGTTGATCCTTTAAGCAGTTTAGCCTCAATTACAACATGAACAAACTATATTTTACCTTGGCAGATCTACTTAAAAAACTTCAAGCGGCTAAGAGCGTCCTTAGGAAGTTAGTTAGTGCTCTTATTGCTGAAAAAAGTCCAACTTCTAAGCTAGAAGGCAAGAAGATGCAAAAAAGGTTTAAAAATATGGTGCAGCTCCTCAGGCAGTTCTTCGACCTCAAATTGGAGTGAAAAATCTGAAGGTAAGTGTTTTCACTTCAACCACACGAGATACTAAAAAAAGTAATGTCCGATTTATCTCGGTAAAATGAATAATCAAGGTAAATCTCATGCACTAGTTGTTGAGACATGTTTAGCGGTGTTATCTATTAGTATATATACGGGAGCCACTAATTATATTTGTAATTCTTTGCAAGAATTCTAGGAAACTAGGCAGCTAAGTAATGTAGATGTCCCGCCCTAAATCCGAGGCACGCGAGCCAACCGTCAAAACCCAACCCGATAAAACCGTCATAAATAATCTTTTGTATAAAACCCAATTTTTTTAGTTAGAACCTTCTTTAAAGTCTTTTTAATCGAGATTAGTTTGAAAGAAAAATTAATCTAGTGAAAATAAAATTTTCAAGATTTTATTTTATCATAAAAGGGGTCTCAGAACGGACCCGGATTAAATTATGCTTTCAATTAAAGAAAACAAAGTTTGGAACACCACACCACACCACCGCTCGAGCAGTCTGGCCACCGCTTAAGCGATCAGGTGGCTGAGAGCATCCCTTATTTTTCCTTTAATACACCGCTCGAGTGGCCAACATCCAGAGGCCAAACCAAAAAATGCCATGTTTTACACTTCTAACTCCAACTCAATGCTTATCCAATGACCATGCATACAAAAGGATCAAACTGACAAAAACCCACATCAACTCAGAAAATCTTATTCCAAAATTATATCCAAACTCCAAATAAATACTGTTAATATTTACATTCATCCAAAAGAATAGGAATTTCATAATTCCTTTAAATTACACTACACAAAACTTAGAAATCAAGACATTTAAACATAATTGCATGAGTTTTCTTACTTCACCAACATTCCACCAACTTCTTTTACAAACCACAACTTATAAATGTTCTTAATTCAATGTAATTTCCTAGAGGTTTAACCAAAAACATTATACATAGGATCTTTATATTATTCATAAAGACAATAGCCAACATCACAAAAAATCTTCTAAGTCTTTGATTTATCATCCGAACCTAAAAAACATCCATTCAAATCATATGAGCCGAAACTCGTAGGATAGTGACTAAATATGATTTAATGCATGATATGCGAAGTGTGCGTGTGTGTGTTTGTATGAATGCCGATTGTTGTGACCCATTTTCATATATGGCGTCCGTGACCGGCCAGTGAGTCAAAACCAACCAAAAGCCTCTTTCTTTTTTTATTTTTCACTTTCTCATTTTGAATTTTACCGACTGAATTTTTTTTTCTTTTCAAACAATCCCAATCAGGGACACCAATTTAAAAGAAATATAAATCATTTCCCATAAACATTCCCAGTAAATTATTTCAAAATACCCAGAGCTTCTAACAGTGCGTTAAACATTCAAACATTATAATTAAATACATGAATTAAAATGCAATACAACAATTGAAATGAATTTTAAACTTTCTTTCTTGGCTACCACTTTCTTCATTCCATCATGCGTCACCTGAAATGTTTCAACGTTCATTAGCACAACTAGTGTGAATTAAATGATATCTGAACTCTTAATTATTACACAGTGTTAGAATGATATACACATTAAACGGTTAGCCAGAATTCGGTAGGGAGCGATCCTACATTTTATACAGTAGACATGATCATTCCTTATAACTACCTGGCCGTAGCCCGCCATCCTTATTGCCTCGACTCGCTGATACGCTTATCGTCCCTTAGCGGCCAGAACGCCGTTTAACCCATCATTCTTTCATGCCTCATTTTCATTCGTTTCCATTTTTCATTATTCTTTTTCATTTTCTTCATTTATTTTCGTTTTCATAATTCGTTTTCATGCCTTAACAATATAACATATCAAGCATCCACGTGAAATAAAAACTAGTTCAGATATCAGAGACTCACCTGATCTAGCAGGACTTGGTTTCAATTGTTTCGAAACTCCAAATCTAGTCAACATATTAAAACAATAATTAAACGGAGTTCTATTCAACTATTATATCTTACTTCTGTTATGTTATTTTTCCTATGTCATTTCTCTTATGTCAATTTTTATTAAGTTCTCACGTATCCTAAAATCTTTATTTTAAAATATAAACTTAATTAAGATTTTTACTCTTTATTTACATTATAAGATATTAATTATATTCCTTATCTTTAATTTCTATTAATCCATAGCATCTTTATTATTTAAAGTATTTTACCGAAACCTATTTAATT
>JAULJZ010179156.1:0-22787 GCA_032270985.1 Heliamphora pulchella
AAACAGAACTCTTGTCACACACAAGTTTAATCGATCAAGATGTTCCTATTTGTCCATTAGTAAACGTAATTGACCTAACAGAGGTTACTAATGTGTCAAAAACTTATCACAAAGGGACACCAAAAGATTTACTTGACCATTTATTTGTTGAGAGCCATTTGAGTTGAATGGGTTTCCTGCTGCTCCTTTTCTTGCATCAGCCAATAGAGATTTATCAATAAACTGATCTCATTCCGTTGTCAACTTACCTATCTCCACCTCTTCTCTTACTTCTCTGGCCCATAAATTAGGTTTTCATGCAAATTTACTTGAATTCTCATTGAATATAGATACTAATATTAATTTTTTTGTGAAAAATTTAATTTCTTTTCAAGACACATTGGAATTTTTTGTATTACACACAAACGTGCCGCAAGGTGTTCCGTTCTTGAGGGCTCCTCATTTTTTAGCACTCCATCCCAATTTTAACTTATCGGAGTCAAGTTCCTCTCATCAGAGGAGAAATGATAGGGAACGGAAATGATACATCTTTAGATTATTTGCATTTAATCTCAGAGGATATTTGAACCCTGTAAATTGTAATTATATAGATTTTAAGTTTAAATTTTAATTACTTTAGATTTGGTTAGATATGATTAGTTTAAATAAAATTTGGTTACATTGTTTTGATATAATTGTTATCCTTTTTTATTCATTTCTTCTGTACTTCAATGGTATATTTTAGGCCCTTAGTTGGTATACAAAATCATTGATTAATTGAATGACTGAATAAACAAATATTTTTCTAAAATTGGTGTGAATTCCAGTTCAATCATAGGTGCGGATTCCTAAGTTTCTTTAGGTGCGGATTCCTAAAGGATTATTCGTGATCGTCCTACATCATTTTGTCATCTGAATTCCAAACAATTAATCAAAGATCAGTAATCTGTCAACTTAATTTGGGGTTATAGAGCAGAGGTTATAGGGCAATCACAATACTTGAGAACACTTATGCAAAGATACCAGATGATTCTTAACCACAAATCTTATAATGAAAGTGTTTGCAATGAGATGTATTCCTTCGAGAAATAATTTAAAAGGAACAATTTTAATGAAAGATTTTTTCATAAACAGTTATGATCCTTCACTTTAGAGGTTTCTTTTCCCTCATTGTATGCTATAGATTTATTACCAGTAACTGAAAGACATTATCATGAAGAAAACCTCTTATTTTTAACTTCTTGATGTTTCCTTTCAGTCATCTGACAACCACATTGCTTTAGAACTGTCAATTGAGTGATCAACTTCTTTAGTGCTCTGGTTTTATAAACGTTTTGATGGCTCCTTCTCATGTGTTCCTTATTGAATCTTACATATATGTGGTTCATCATGGTTGAGCTTTAGATCATAGTTGAGCTTTAGAGCAACTTTCTTCTCTGTGTAAAAGGTAATACTGCCACTTAAAAAAAAGGTCAATAGTAGCATGAACATAGCCTTGTTCTGAAACTTGGAGGGCCTATTGTCACTGGTGTTTGGTTACAAGTTAAGCAACATGGTTCTCAACTTCTTAATTCTTAACCTCACAAAACTCACATTAGGTTTTCTCCTTTTGCTAAATGTATAGGATGTATTTAATTGTACTCTCAAATCATCTTTACTTACAATTCAGTTAAGCACCCCCTAAAACATTAATAATTTTATGCGCATTCGTTACATGTATAGGCAGATATATGTACGTTCTCATCTCAATGGAACTGTTCTGTAGGTTGCAGAACAACTTGGGTTCAACTCGTGCATACAGTCGTGTTTGGAATATTTGGAAGCGGCCCCCTGGGTTGGTGATGAAGAAGAAGATAAGGTGGTTTCTTCAGTCCTCCGCCTTCAAGGGGAGGAGGGTATAGGGGAGGGTATTGGGGTCACCCCTGTATTGAAACGAGTATCTTCCGATACTTCGTACTGCCCTAAAGGCACGATTTCTCACATCTTGGAACTGGTGCTTAAGAGCAACGAGGAGAGAGGTCGACGTGAGATGAAAACTGTTGTTCTGAAGCTCCTCAGAGAGAATAACTGTGTTCCAAGCTCATCAGGGTTGGCTGACATTTGCAACCAAACAATTTACAGCTCATGCAGAAGCTGCTTGAAATCATTGTTGTCCCTATTCAGGAAAGCTGCTGAACCGGAATTTACAATTACACCCGTTGACGGAAAAGAACCTGTAGCGAAGCAGATGGCTTTAGAGGCCGATAACCTCTTGTGGTTGCTCGAGATTTTAGTCGAGAGGCAAGCGGCAGATGAGCTTGCAGTAATGTGGGCTAGCCAGCAAGAGTTGGTGTCACTTCACGCAAAGCTTCCCATTGTGTCTCGCCACCGCATTAGTTGCATCACAGCGAGGCTTTTTGTCGGAATAGGAAGAGGAGAGCTTTTGCCATCAAAAGACACCCGTCATTTGCTGTTACGAAACTGGTTGCAGCCGTTAATTGACGACTACAGCTGGTTACAACACGGGTGCAGGTCATTTGACCGGAAGGTTGTGGAGGAAGGAATTGGCCGGACAATCCTCACGTTGCCTCTGGAGGACCAGCAGAGCATCTTGCTTGCTTGGTTGGGCAGTTTTCTGAAGGCCGGTGACAATTGCCCGAATCTTCAGAGAGCCTTTGAGGTCTGGTGGCGTAGGTCTTTCATTAGACCTTACGGTGAGCAGGGGAATTCGAATCCACCCCAGTCGAGTAGCTCAATTGATTACATATAAGGGAGTAGGAGGCTACAGGTTCCAAATTCCAATACTTATCAGCCGATATAATATGTAACGGCTGATATGTAAAATCTTATTACAGAAGTACTACAGCGGCGGAAGTATTTGAATTGCAATGGAATATGGAGTACTAAAAAGAGTGACATGATTCAGCTAAGGATTCCTCAATGGATGGAAACTCTTTGGATTGCTGAATGTGGGTTGACTGCTTGGTGTGGTAGAAATTTGTGACAGAAATGTAAGATCAAGAATCTGTGTGTGTGAAGTTCAATTTGGTTCATACATGTACGTACCACTATGATTTACAGAAGCTACTTGTTTAAAGCCATGCTTGGTTCAAAATTTCTGGCAACGAACTTTTACAATATTACGCCCGGTTTGTTTTGACAATATATATATATATATATATTTGCATTTTTTAGTATTCGGCACAACTAAAATTAAAAATTCAATGAAAAATGTTTTTCAAGTCAACGAAAAAAAAGTTAATCTTGGAAAAAAAAATTTTTTTTATTTTTTTATGATGAAAAACATTTTCCTCACTTGCCATTTCACTTTTGCCGCCACAACTATCCCACTATTGTTACCACCATCACCACTACTCCTACCACCATCATCACCACTACTCCACTGCAGCTCCCACCACCACTCCTACCATCATCACCACTACTCCACTGCAGCTCCCACCACTAACACCACTACTGCTGCTACCGTCACCACTACTGCCACTATTACCGGCTACAGCCAAACCACCTCAGCACCACTGCCATTATCACCATCACCACCGTTGCCACCACTGTTGCCTTCACCACCCCTTCCACTACCACATCTTTTACCGCCACCACAAATACTAATTATAATGTCACAACCATTATTACCATTGTCTTCAAAGTCGCAATCAAATAAAAAAATATTTTTTACGAAAAATATATTTTGCAAAATAATTTTCCCAGCTGAAAGAAACAGAGCTTTAATGGATTTTTTTTCCTTTTCTTTTTTTCTTGTGAGCGTACCATCAATAATTTAGAGAATGTCCTCATCTTCCATCGAGTTTTGAGCAGAGATCCATGCAGTTGCAGTTGCAGTTGGTCCTGCAAACAGCTGATCTCTGAATGATATTGCATTTACAGCTTCCTCATCCTTTAGTGCCAGCCTGTGTGTAGTGGTTTCTGAACATGTCATGGTTGTAAAATTAAGATTTGAGTGGTTTGATTGTTAGTGTTTCCAAAGTGAAATGGTTTTTATTTGATATTTTCAAAAAAAACTTCCAGTCTTTCTTGTGAAACGTTCTACTAGCTATTTTGTCTCATGGGAGATTAGTTTTTTCGAAACTAATAATCTCGAGAATATTTATTTTGGCCGTATTAATCCTATTAATACACTAAGGCCATTTTTGATAGTCGGTGTAAGTTGAATTTGATTAACATGAGATGCGATTAGTTTAAGAATTAGAAATGATGTAGGATTAATAATGAGATTGTAGTAATTTATTTATATTTGATCTATGTAGGATTAATAATGAGATTGTAGTAATTTATTTATATTTGATCTATGTAGGATTAGATAATGGACCAGATAAACTCATTTTTCATTTGTGTAGGCTTACATAATGTATAATAGGGTTATATTTATTTATTTTCAATATTACACTTGCATTAAAAAATTAATAAACATTGATTGATGCTTCATTCTCAGTTTTGTTAGGTAGAAGCTTTACCATTCCATTTGATCTCGGCTCTCTCTCTCTCTCTGTCTCTCTCTTGTTGAGAATGGTAAAGAAAATCATATTTAAGACATGACCGCTCGATCGATTTAATGCAGCTTGTAGTAGTTTATGCATACTACTAGAAAAACTAAGAATTTGTCTTGACCAATCGATCAATTTGAAAATCGCTTGATCAGTATATACGGAACACATCATTAATAACTGCTAGGGTTTGCAGCAGCCACGTGGTTTTTATGTTTTTTTTTTCCTTTCTGGTTTCTGTTGTTCCTTCTCCTTAAAACTCTCTTTCCTTTGTAACTTTCAAGAACATAATGAACATGTGTCATCCCGTGAACGTAGGCAATACTTGTTGAACCATGTAGACCTCCGTGTTGTGATTGTGTGATTGTTTCTTTCGCGCTTTCTTTCTTCTTCGTTCTTATTATGTGGTTGTGCGTTCTTTGGTTTATTTTGGATAGGATTAGTGATCACGTTCTAAACCCCAACAACTGGTATCAAAGCTCCAAGTTAGGAGAGTTGAAGGACCCACATGGCTAAATAAGGAAGATTGACAGGAATTGAGAAGTTTGATAGTTCAGACTTCGGTTATTAGAGAATGCAAATAGAAGACTATTTCATGTGCTGGAAGAAGTTGTACTTGTTGCTCCTGGGTTCTAAATCAGAGGGCATGAATGATGAAGAATGGACTCTACTTGACATAAAGGTGCTGGGAGTCATCCGATTGATGTTATCCCAGTCAGTGGCGCACAACGTAATCAAGGAGGAAGACTACGGTTGATTTGATGGCGGCATTGTCGAGTATGTATTTAAAAACCGTTCGCAAATAATAAGGTACATCTCATGAAAAAACTTTTTAATCATAAGATGGATGAGGGTACACCAGTTGCACAACATCTGAACGAGTTTAACACCATAACGAATCAGTTGTCTTCGGTTGGGATCAACTTTGATGATAAAATCAAGATTTTGATTGTGTTGACCTCATTGCCAAACAGTTGGAAGGCAATGAGAACGACAGTAACTCTGTCAGGAAGAACAAACTGAAGTACGACAACGTTAGGAATCTAATATTGAGCGAGGACGATCGTAGAAGGGATTTTAGTGAGGTGTTTAGCCCTAGGTTGAATGTCGGTACGACATTGAAAGTTGAAGCATGGGCAGAGGTATTAACATAAATTAGAATAGAGGCATGTCAAAGTCCATGAGGGGAATAAGCAAGTCTAGGTCGAGATGACAGCCTGAATGTTGGGATTGTGGCAAGACTGGCCACATAAAGAAGAACTGTAGGGAGGAGAAGAAGTAGGCCGACAACATGTCGGCCAATGTTGTGATAGAGAATGCACAGAACACTTTGCTCCTATCAGTGGACAGTCTCATTAACTCCTGGTTGTTGGATTTAGGGGCTTCATTCCACACTACGATGCACTGGAAAATCATTGAGAATTATGTTATGGTTTGGCATATGGGAAGGTTTTAAATATCGTGGGTATAGACGATATCAGAATCAGAGTGTTGAATGGGTCAGCGTCGAAAATACATAAAGTTACGACACGTACCTAAACTAATGAGAAATTTGACATTCGTTGGGCAGCTAGACACTGAAGGATATTCAGTGACTTTTGTTGGTAACACGTGAAAGGTCACAAAGGGAGCTAACGTAGTGGCTCGAGAGACAAAGACGGGTGGGTACCTTGTACATGACTTCAAATACAAGGGACATAGTAACAGTTGCAGACGGCGGGTACCTTGTACACCGAAACCTGAGAGGTTGGAGTTGGTACACACATACTTGGAGTGGTGAGTAATTTGAATTTATATATTTGGATTTACTGTGTTACATGAACATATTTTATGTTATAAAAGGTAGATAAAAAAATTTGATATAAGCACCAATGGATAGATGAGTTGATAATGAAACATATTTATGAAAGTAAAAGTTTTGGGTTCAACTATTCTTAATACCTTCTAGAAATCTTACGTGTGAAGCAGAGGTATACATGGTGATGCAGAAATAATTCGCCTTTTATTCATAAAGGTCTTTGATAATTGGAATGCCTAACAGTGATAGTAGAGGTGTGACCCAGCATTGGCGAATTGGATTTGGAAGGCCCAACGAACGATACTCATTACTATGCCATGACTGAGGTCGTTTTCGAGCAAATTTCACATTTGGGCCGTCAAATCTTCAAAATTGTTATTTTGAGAAATAATTAATTTGTTAATTGCTTATTCTTGACAAATCCGTTTTAAGCTAGATTTTTTTCTACTATTTTATTTTTTATTCTAGTTTTTAGATTTGAGGTTAAATCAAATCTTTTCATTTTTGATATTTTTTGAATTTTCTCTTATTTTTCCTTTATGTTAGGAGGAAATTTTGTTGGTTATAAATAATGGCTATAAGCCTTCGGGCAACTCAGTTTTCGATTGGATAAAAATATATTAAGAGTTTGTCTCATTGCCTTTAATTTTGATATTTTTGTGAATTAACGGGTTGAAGAAAGTTCTTGTGTTCGGTATTCATTCTTGAATCAATGAACGCAAATTCTTATCTTTATTTCTTGTTTTCAGTATTTATTCTTGAATCAACGAATTCAAGTACTTACCACGTCTCTTTATTCTACATGTTTCTGCTACGTCACATTGACTCAATATTAGGTTTGACAACAATAAAATTTGTCATACAATATTTAAATAATTTGTAACACTTATTGTTAACAAAGGTTTTTGTTGTAATGTAAAAATTTGAATTTTATTAACAATTATGCACCTTAGTAACACTTGTTCAATACTTTATGTGACAAACAAAAGTGTCACAAAACCTCTACAATGAGTGATGGCATATCTTTGTCGCCAAAGGCAGCATGTTTTGTGACAATTCTAATTTCGCCACTAAATATATTTAGTAACAGACTTGTAAAGACAACCTTGTGGGGACGTTTTGTTTGTCAGCATATTGTTTTCTGACAACTTTATAAAGTTTAGTGACATATTTTGGACAAATTATTAAATGCACTTGAAGTATCATATAAGCGATGTTACGTTGTACTTCTGATAAATAAATGATCGTAACTTACATAATGTGGGTTACCTTTTGTCTCATGACTACCCAATAAAGATGGGTCATTATGTACTTACTGTAAAAAATTTTACTACCATATTGGGTAGAAACACAACGTGAACTTACCACATGATACTTCGAAAATACCGAATAATTATTCTATATTATGGCACCACTAAAATTCATATTTCTTCCCGTCATTTGACAAAAAAGTTAAAAAACAAATTAAGACGTTATTTCTTAAAAATACTCTATTTAAACTCCTAACTCATTTTAAAAGACAATAATACTATTAGTTGATAATTTATTTACTATCAATGCCAATTATATAAAATTATTATAATTAACTATGTAAAATGAAAATACTATTCAATTTGAATAAAAAACAAAAAATCAAGTTTTTACTCAATCAATCAATTTTAAAAATATAATTTATAAGATGTTTTTACCAAACAATTTACTTTCAACTTAATTTATTTTTTAACTTTTAAGCACCTTGTCAATCAAGCTCATGTCCTTTTGCAAAATGAAGGGTCTGCTTGAGATAACTTTTAAATCGAATGATTTGTAAAAAATTGACTTTTAAGCTGTTTTGTTTGGTTTAAAAAAAAATAATTTTTTTTATATTTTAATCTTAAAAAAAAAGTCAATACATATCTCAAAACTTTATTTTTTTCCAAATAAAATTACAATAATACCCTTATTTAAAAAAATCAATTATATTCACAAAAATAATAAAAAAAAGCCGCACTGATATCCCAAATATTATAATTTAAAAGTTAAAAGTAAAGGTATTTTAAACATTTCAATAAAAAGTAAAACAAAAAACAAAAAATCTATTATAAAAAATTATCCTAAAGAATCTATTTTTTTTATTCCTTTTTTTCTAAAAAAAATTAAATCTTTTAAAAGTCACATTTTTTTAGAGATCCCAAATGTGGAAAAAAATTAGGAAGTCTCGATTTTTCTTATTCAAATCTTGAAGTAATCAAAGTCTTTCTTCATCTTGTGTGACCACAAATAGAAGATGAAATGGTTGGGCTTCATTGAAGGCATAATGGTAATAATCTTAGTGCAAACTATTTGACTGAGGAAACTATCTTTAACAAAGCGATTTCGTCCCATGATTCGAATCTGTCTCTATCAAGGTAATCAGTTCTTTTTCCCCACACCCATTTCATGTAGCATTTATGAAAACAAAAAAAAGGAAGTTTTAAAGATTGAACTTGGGCTTATTTGTTGATTTTATGTTGTTTATTTTTATTTTTAATGAATTTTTTTAATTTTTTAATTATCTTTTAATCTTTTTTTGTATTTCTCTCATTAAGAGGTACTGAAATTTTTTTTTTTTGACAAAAACATAATGAGTTCAAAATGACAACAATAAGTCAATTTTTTAATATATTTTTTTAGTAGTTGTTTTTATTTTCCGTCAATTTTTATGTTTTTGATTACTCTTACTCTCATCCAAGAGAACTGAAAAGGTAAAAAGTCTCATAAAAGTTAAGATTTTAATAAAATAAAAATAAGCTAAATTTCACACTTTTTTTAAAATTAAAAACCTAAAAGCAAAGATGACAAGATTATAAATATGACTCCCATAAAAAAAAAAAAAAAGAATACAAATAGGACGCCATTATTTAATTCATTTTTGTTTCTATTCAGCACATTATTATTTGAGGAAAATGATATTCTCATTTTACCTTTTTTATAAATTCATTCTAATATTTGTATTTTAGCGTGTAGTGAAAAAGTGTGTCCAATATAATTATAAATACTAAAACAAATTTTGAAGTGCATTTACAAAAAAAAAAAACGAAGAATATCAATTCCCTTATTTTGTTTGTTTTTTTTTTTTGATGAACAAGACAAGATGGAATTAGTCAAAAATACAATATTTGGAAACTAAAACTCGAATGTGGTTCGGAATTGTCGTGGTCCAAATTTGCCATCCTTCCATCGAGAGCGCCAGTCTTGAGAGATCATGAGTGGCACTATTGCCCTTGTCTCTTAATATGAGAGCACACAAAGGAGGGAATAGACCGAAGAAGTTCACGTCCTTCGTCTATGAGGTTGCCAATAAGGGAGAGATCTTCATCATTCGAGTTGAGCGCACTAATCACCCTTAAGGAGTCTCCTTCGAGGTGAACACGACTTATACTTTGGCGTAAAGCATAGCGTAACGCAAAATTTGCACCAGCCGCTTCCACATGGTTTGAATCTAAAGAGTTCCGAATATGCATCATCTCTGCAGCAATCGCCATATCTTGCTCATCTCTAGCTATAAACCCTACTCTAGCTCTACCATTTTTACATCTCGCCCCATCAAAGTTGATCTTTATAAAATCTCTAGCTGGTCGCTGCCATGTCAATAAATGGGTATTTGATTGGGATTTTCCACGGCTGGTGGAATCCACTGTGTTGACATCCGTCAGCAGTACTCTTATTTGATAAGGGCAAAATAGTAGCTCAATATATACGGGACTAATTAGGAATAGTCCAATCCCACATATAGTCCAATAGACCGTATTAATATTCAAAACACATGTAATATTAGTGGTGAAAAATATCCATAACTAATTGTGAATAATTATTAAACATATTTGTATTTTAACCTTCATAATCTGATATTTGCAACATAATTTCTGCTATTAAAATTTATAATTAATTAAAATTAATTATATATTTATAACTATTATTGAATATCGACAATAATTAATTTAGCATGCACAAACACAAGTAAAAGAGTCAATTATCGAAAAATATGTTTTGACAATAAGAAACAAAAACTTATTTTTTTTAGTCTTCAAAATTAGAAAAGTTTTTTTTTTAATGAAATTTGAAAAGATTAAAAAAAAAAACTATTTTTTATTTTGGTTGTGATCCCAAAGCAAGCTCCAGTCATTTATTCGCCAACCGAAGCTTTTTGAACAACTCAACATGGGTCCAAGCCCAAATAAAAAAACATCATCATCCTTTCCTTCTCACACTCGTGGGCCCATCTTATCTAGCGGGCAAACAGTCGTTGGGCTGTACATTATCAGGTTGGGGTCCACAAATGCTGTCGTCAATAAAACATCATTGGTGGGAAAACTATAAGGTACTCCAAAGTTGGTGATACGTCGTTCTAAAATTAATAGATAGAAGTATTTAATATACATCAAGCAAGTTATTTTTAGTTTTTATTTATTTAATAAAAATAAGTTAATATTATTCAACTTGAAGTATTTTTATGGTTAATTAATTATTCATTATATTTTAAAGACTTCTAAAAGATTTAGTTCCTAATATTTTTAAGCTCTAATATTTTTAAATATCATTTTAAAATATACCTAATATACCCCTAGTTCACCATTCCACCGCTGTCACTTTTTGGTTTTTGCCCACCAACTATTGTCGTATTTGTTGGTGCTCACTTGACAACGCGAACTCTTTGAAGGCTTGGGTAGTGCTCCAGGAGAGCCGAACGAAGCCTCGCTCGACCTGGTTTCACACTACCTGGGATAAAGGTTTTTCGGTGGCTGCGGTGTGGTGGCTTCTGTAGCAATGGCGGTGAGGTTTGGGAACGTTAGGGTTTCGAAGGGATCGATTAGATCCGGTAACAGAGGTGATCTAGGGTTTGGTAAGAGGCAACGATTGAGAATTTTTTGAACATCCATTATTCACTGCACATTTAATTTAACTAAGAAATTTCTCAATACAAGATTTTGTTTGTTTTAATTGTGAATTTTAATAAAATAATTTTTTTTTTCAAAAAATGAGGCATCGATTGTTATACGAGAAGTTACTTAATTTCTCAATTTTTTTTCTATTGAAATAGAGAAATTTCTCAGTTAAGAAAAATAAAAATTTCTCAGTTATTTTGTGTTCGAATGAGGTTTAGGGGCATATTAGGTATAACAACATAAAATAGGATCTTGTTTTAAAAATAATATGAGATGCAACTTATCTTTCTACAAATTTTACATATAAAATCCATATTTAAAAACTCCTATTTGTTTTTTTATTATATTATTAGATAAAAATACCATATATATACATATATAATAACAGATGGTAGTACTCCAAAACTACGGAGAGAGTAGAGTACGTCCTTGGAGAGCCATCTATTGAATCATCGAATTTACGGTATCCATAAAAACTCTTGAATTTTCTTCCCTTTTCGTGCGGGACAGCTTCCTTCAGAATTAATTAATAGTCTATTCATTACACTATTTCAGTACAAAATAATTTTATAATAAGTAACCTATTAAATATCACAGCAGCTATATAAATAAATTAATTTCTTTAATGTTAAAATATACTGTGTTATATGTTTTGTATATAAATACCTAAGCGTCCTAAGGTATTGTTGAGTGGAAAATAATTAAGGTGAATAAGACAGAAACATTTAGAGATGTGTTGAGAAAATAAAAGTGATATGGAGTTGATTTCTAGTGAGAGATCTTATTAGTGATAACGCTTGTGCAGCCGAGCAAGTGGGCATTAATGAGAATAGCGTGGCTGAACCATGACGATTTCACTAATTCTAATAATTTTAAATAAATTTGTAATTTTTAGATTCTACTTCTAAAAGTCGTGTACCTAACTTAACTTAACGACCACCAATGTAAGACTACTTATGGGATTCAGCCAATCATGATATCCAAAAAAGGTTAACTTAATTTAAACCTTTACATAAGAGAATTTAATTTATCTTCAAAAGAACACAACAATTATCCTTACCCCAAAAACTCTGCTGAAATGCGCATACTGATTTGATTGATCTCTCTAATAAGTCTAACATTAGTTTTATCTCAATTAAAAGACAATAATTTAGGTATTAGGACGCATGGCTTTTCGGTAATCACCGCCAGCCAGTCACACCCTTGTCATCTTGTGTAGATCCACCCAAATTACTAGTTAGAGACTCCAAATTAAGAACTAATTTTATTTATCACGTTTTAGTATCAAACTCATGCATACAATTCTAATTGATCACCGCTCAAATAAATATAAGTCTCCTAATACTTTTTATTTACTCACCTGATAAATGAATTAAAACACGTACAAACATGTATGTACACAGATTTACAATACATAAATTATATAAAATGGTTTTGAATGTGCATGCCGCGGTCAGTTCAGTAGTCTAAGCAAGACAAAAAAACCATTCTGCAGACAGAGCCTCCGTGCTACTACCACCCTTCAGTCTTCACTAACCTAATACGATTAGCGTTTGAACCGGTCGTGGGCCCACATGCCATAAATCATGGTCAGCTACCAATGGGCTGCTCGCCAGGAAGTTAGGAACCAAAACATTTATAACCGGTTCAATGGTAGGAAATGGCAGGCATTTATAATTTAATGACATCACTCAGTTTTTTTTTTTTTAATAGTGGAGATTGTAGTTTTGGGAAAATTATTATCTACTTTAGAAGTGAGTGTCACGTAGTATTTTCAATACATAAATAACTATAACCTTCACAATCGATCTGAGTTACTTTTTGTCTGATAACCAACCAACAAAAGTCACTATAAGAAAAAAGATTTTTCGTGACAAAATATAATAATAAAATTTATTTTCCTCTCTAAAGATAACTTTTTGGCAAGAAAGTTTTATTTTGTCATTAATATAAATCATTTTGTGACGAATTTGTTTTTTCCTCTTAAAAAGTTAATCATTTAGGGTGACAAAAATATTTTGTCGGTGTCTATTTTGCGATGAATTTTATCTTTCCTCGCAAAAAGACCATTAGTTATTGTTGACGACAATATTTGTCACAATATATATTCTTTTGACATAAATTTTATTTTTCATCATGAAAGAATCTTCAATTATTAGCGATAATAATATTTCGTCACTAATTCGTATTCTTTTATGACAATGACAAATTTTTCTTGTGAAAACAAATTCTAGTATTAGTGATGATAATATTTCGTCTTTTAAACATTGAAGATATGATAAAAATAAATACTGAAATTCATTTGTATTTTGTAAAAAATCTCTAAAACTTTTTCAATGCATATTTGAGGAAACAATCTTTAAAAAGTATAATTTATTTTTTAAGAAATTTTAATAATAATTTTAATTTTTAAAATATTTAAAAAACTATTTTTAATCCATCGTATTTAATTGGTCAAGATTGCACATTTTGTCTTTTGATTGAAACAATTTTTTTTAGAAAATTCGCTTCAAGAAATAAACTGAACATATCCTCTTTTTACATAGCACATTAAATTTGCGGCCATAAAATATGTTTTTTTATTAAGATTTGTAAAAAATTAAATAGTATCATTTTGTTTCTAAATTTATTTTTCAAATCATAGAGATAAATATAATGAATGTTATTTTAATTTCATATGATAACTAGAATTAGGGTGCTTTATATGAATGAAAATGACTTTATAAACTTAATATTGGGAAGAAACGTGCAATGCATATGCCAATAGATAACAGCCTAAAAAGTTAAAAAAAAAATTAAAATATTGTAAAGTTGCAAATAAAATATTGAAATAGTAAAATTTCTATATTTTGACAAATTTAATGTTATAAAAATCTTAATAATTTAATATGTTTTTATCTTATTTTCTATTGATTTTGTTTGCTTCTAAAATAAAACGCCAGTATTTCAATTTCATGTTTAAAAGAGTACAAAAAGACTTCAGTTATCTAAATTCTAAAGATTTTATTTAACAAATGTACAAAGTTATTTTGAATTTGAAAAAAAAATCAAGCAAATCAAATAAATACTACAATATAAAAATCAATTCAAAATTAGTAACGAGACATATTCAAAATCTCCATCTTTGATTGTTGTCTATTGAGTGATTAGACTAATTATTCAAGCCAATGAGTTTTTGTTTGAAGTGATAGAAAAAAATTAAATATAATAAATATTTTAAATAATTAGAGAGTGGTGCAGTGGCGCAGTGGAAGTATATGTTTGTGGTATTAACTAATAAAAAGTTCAAAACTTGGAATTGATCTTAAAATTTGCTTTCCTAGTAAATGAGGAATAATAAGACAAATAATTTTATCACAAATTATATTTTTTTGTGAGCAATTTTTTTGTCACCTAATCATTTTATGTAAATTGTATTTTAATTTTTTTGTGACAAAATATTAATTGTGACGATTTTATTTAATTTTTACCGATAAAATTTTTATCGCAAATGTCAAATATTCAGCCAGAAATTTAATTTTTTCGTCACAAAATATCAAATTTTTAGCGAGAAAATTTATTTTCATCACGAAGTATTTTTTGCGACGACCCTATGATGACGAAAATAGTAAAGACGTGTTTTTATCTTTAATTATATTAGTGAGAAAATACATATATTTAGAGATGAAATTGATTCATCATAAATGACTCAATTTTTTGTAGTTAGTGAGTCATCATGTTTTTCTCGTAAAATTTGTTGTTACCATATTGAGTGTGAGCAGTTAGATGTGATTTTTGTTTCTTTTCTTTAACAACAATGTTATGTATATACAGTGCATGAAATATTGCATATTTCCATATACATATTTATCATCACAAAAAATATTGTATTGTAGATCCACTGCTACATATTTATGTATTGTTTTATACATTATTGTATTGTTTCATTATTTATGTAAGTTATTACTGTTGCCAAAAAAAAAAAAAAAGGACAGAGAGAGAGAATGATAGGAGATGACCTTTTTATTCAATGGCAACACTCTCCTTCGGGACCACTGATATTTTATTTAGTTTCGCTCGGAATAGCTTTTTCTGTAGTTTAAAACTTTAAATATATATGACTTATTATTATTATTTTAATCTCATTAAAAGAATAAAAAAGTGAAAGTTTTAATTAAAAAATAAAAAGTTTAAATACAAACGAAAGAAAATCTACTAAGGCGTTTAAGTGGTTTTTTTTAAGTGCATCCATTTCAATTTTAGTTAAAATAGGAATACACTTTATAGATTTTCTCTGGTTATACGAAACTAAAAAAAAATAAAAGAGTTAGATCAAAAAATAAAAATAAAAATAAAAAAGACAAAAAAGTATTAAGCATATTCCATCCAAACTGTGGCTTCACCCTAAAAATCTGAAGTTTTAAGTTAAAATTATTTTTTAAATGATTGACTTTTCAATTAAACTAAATAAAAATTGTACCATACACATTAATAAATATTTTTAAAACAAAAAATCATAAATAATTTTCTTAAACTGCACCAAATATATGGTTGACTAATGAATCATTTCCCGGGATGGGCCAGAGTTTAGCCTAAAAAGTAAAAATGGGAAACATATACACAATAGTTTTTTTAAAAAAATAAAAAATGAAAAAATATATATATATATTAAAGATAAAATAATATAAAGGACCTGCTAATGACAACCTTAAGGGTTGCCAACAAGAGTAATAAAAATTGAAAAATTTTATTTATAAATTGATTTGTACGAATTAATTTAATTAAACAAGTCAAACGCCACAAATAAAGTTAAACAATTAAATACACAAGCAAAAAAGTAAAGCAATCACAATTACACACAAAACGACAATTTTTACGTGAAAAATCTCAAACTGGGTAAAAACTATGAGACAACTTCTGGTCTAAAAAATCAAACACTATAATATCAAACGTTAGTTACAAAAAATCTTATAATCCTGATGTTGTACCGACAACTAATGATAGTAAATCTATCTTTACCGAATCCATGTGCACCAACTCTGTGCTTGATTGCCGCTGGAACCGACCACTAGATTCAATGCTGATGAAATTCTCCACCGGACTTTAATACTTGAGAATCCTTTCAAAAGATTCCATGAACACGAATAGATCGTTGAAGGCTTGAATCCTTGATGATTGACTTGATTGCGTGAAAGTTAAATGTTCATCAAGTTGTAAACTAACTTACTGCGAGTATATAGAATAATATAGGAGACTCTCTGGTAGTTAGGGATTCTGAATATAATAATGAGTCACAAAATATGAAATCCTAGCTGTCCTATTTATAGTTGCTTGTCAAAACTCTTGTACGTTGACAGCAATTAAAAACTATCTTCGTTGCTGACCGCTTGAGCGGTCTTTTCACCGCTCGAACAGTGAAGATCTACTTGTAGAAATTTGTTGCAGAGTTTGAGATACCGAGAGGTGCAATGGACCGCTCGAGCGGTCTGACACCGTGGGCTACTTTTTAATGTTTTCTGATCATTTTACGCGACTCTGCAATATTAAACCAAAAACTCGAACAAGACAAGTATCAAAATATCAACAAATAAAATAAATAATTTAAATATTCATTTGTCACATATTTGCCAAACTAAAAACGAATAAGACCGATGTCAAAATACGTAATAATCTCCCCATTTAGCAATTCTGTGACAAAATCTAACAAGCCAGGTTATCCCATTAAACAAACTAACAAAACCATATTTTAAAAAAAAAAAACTTACACGACACAACACGAAGCACAAAAAACACTGACAAGAAACAATCTTATAAAAATAAACTCTCCCTCAAAATAAACTTCCCCACATAAAGAACACAAAAAAAACATTAACTAAAAAAAAAATTAGTACACAAACACTTAAACTCCCCATCAACCAAGAACTAAAAAACATAAACACTTAAAAAAAACACTTAACACTCTCATTTTTTGTCACGAATTGACAAACAAATACGAAAAAAACAAACTAAATCTTTTTAAATAGGAAAAAAGATTAAAGAACAAGCACTAGACCCACGCATATTTTTATTCACTTAAAATCATAAAATCTAGTCAAATTGATTAAAATCACACATAGAATCCAAAATAAACTATATTCATATATGAAAAAATATAATTAGAGTAGATTCTATATAAAGCAGTGTGCGTGACTTAAAATATTTTCAGACTATAAGATCAAATCCTATAAGGGAGATAGCTAAGTCATATTTATTCATCAGAAATCAAGAATGTTACAAACTCAAATCAGTTTTGACCCAATTCACTTTTTAGGCTAACTTTTCTTTAATTAGAGATTGCAAAATTTGTCTTTCTTTTTCTTTTTTCTTTTTTATTTCTTTTTCTTTTTTTTTCATGCTTTTATTGGTGACTTTCAAACTAATACGAACGAAAAAATAATGTTCGCATTGGTAGTCATTTTTCTAAGCCAAACTTACAAAAACAAAAGAAGAAGAGAGTTTAAACATTAAGATCAAGTGTGTCGCCACTATGTGGTCATTCTGTGAAACCCTAAGAAGATTGAAAAAATAAGAAAGTTCCATAGAAAAAATTTGAACTAAAGTGTAGAGGATCTCTGCATCTATCATTGTTCAAGTGATGTACAAAATAGATTTATCTCTGAAAGCGTTCTATCCATTATGAACTAGATTATCCAAAAATTAATATAGTATTTATTCTCAAAGACTAAATTATGAAATTTCAAGAAAATAAAATAATGCACAAAAATAGTACTCATACCTTAATAAAGTCCTGCACAAATTTTCTTTTTTATTTTTGACGGCAAAAAAAAAACAAAGAAAAACTCAAATAAACAAACAAAACAAGACCAAAAATAAATTAGGGACTACAAATAGCTAAAAAGTTGTCTAGACCACTATTTCTTACCCAAATTTTTCTAATCTTGGTTTGGTCATTAGTAGCACGAGATTTTGGTATAAATTTAGATAAAATATTTTCAGTCCAAGTTTTAAAATCAGTTCTCCTAATCATGGGATAATTAAATATATTCTTAAAATCATGCATATGGCCAACAAATCTACATTTTCTAGGAACCTGAGCATATCTAGAATAGTAATCAAACATGTCATGCAACTGAAAATAATTTGGTCTAATGTGTCCCTTGAACCCACAGTAATGGCACACAGGAATGAATCTATGTTGACTTACCTTACCATGTTGAATGGTGGTTCTACCCGTTTGATTCTTTTACTTTCTATTGGCTTTGGCTGAAACGTTTACAGATGATCTTTTTGAGCTTATGCCACTTTCTGCTTTCACAAATTTTGGTGCAGATTTAGGTTGAATTGGCTGGCCAATTTTTTCTTTTTCTTTGGATGATTCGCTTGACAACACACTAGCAAATTCAAGTTCACACCTGTCAATCACTGCCTTATGTGATCCAAACATGCCATTCAAAGCCATAATGCCTACATTCAATTTCTTAAAAGTAGATTGAGTATTTAACAGATCTTTTTCAAATTAAATCAATTTTAATTCAAGATCTTAACTTAATATAAGCATACAATTCTTTTTCAAGAAATTCAATCATGGTTTGTCTAGTTTGACTCATTTCAGACAAGTCATTTCTTCTTCTTTTTTTTCATATTTTGCACGTTTTTCACACAAAATTTTTCTGTCTGATTTTAATTTCACCACCAAGTCTTGAGTTTTAATTAACTTTTACTTGACATTTTCATTCTCTTTTTAACACAATTTAAGTTTATTGGCCAATTTGACATTGCATTTGGTCATCATGTAACACTTTCTGTAAAACTTATCATAAGTTTACTGAATAGTCTTACTATCTTCACCATTGTTAATCTTTTCATCCTCTTCATTTTAAGAGTCACTAAAAGAATTATCATTATCAGACTCAATAGATCCCTTTTTTAGAATATCCATTATTGCAAATCAATCAAAAGATCACAAATTTTTTTTTTAAAAAATTAACCCACTCTGATACTAATTGAAAAACTTCATTTGTAGATTAATTTGCACTAATCGATTTAATTAAATGAGTCAAACGCCACACATAAAGTCAAACAATCAAACACACAAGCGAAAAAGTAATGCAACCACAATCACACGCAGACGGTGATTTTTACGTGAAAAATTTCAAACCGAATAAAAATCACGAGACCACTCCGGGTCTAAAAAATCAAAACTATAATATCAAACGTTGGTTATAAAAAAATCTTACAATCTCGATGTTGTACACAACCAATGATAGTAAATATATCTTTGTCGAATCCACGTGCACTAACTCCATGTTTGACTGCCACTGGAACCCACCATCGAATTTCAATGCTGACGGAATTCTCCACCAGATTTCAACACTTGAGAATCCTTTTAAGTGACTCCACGAACACGAACAGATCGTTGAAGGATTGAATCCTTGATGATTGACTTGACTACGCAGAAGCTACATGTTCATCAAGTTGTAGACTAGCTTGCTGCGAGTATGTAGAATAATGTAGGAGGCTCTCTGGTGGCTGAGGATTCTGATTATAATAATAAGTCACAAAATATGAAACCCTAACTGTCATATTCATAGTCGCCTTCTAAAATCCTAGTCCATTGACAGCAATTAAAAACTGTCATTGCCGCTGACCACTCGAGCGGTCTTTTCGCTGCTGACCACTCGAGCGGTGATGGTCTGCTTGTAGTAATTTGTTGCAGAGGTTAAGTTACCGAGAAATGCAATGGAACGCTCGAGCGGTTTATCGAGCAGTCTGACATCGTGAGCTACTTTTTGATGTTTTCTGTTCCTTTTGCAGGGCCCTACAATATTAAACTCAAAACTCGAATAAGACAAGTGTCAAAATATCAATGAATAAAATAAATAATTTGAATAATTATTTATCACAGATTTGTTAAACTAAAAACAAATAAGACTAAGATTAAAATTCGTAACAAAAATAAAAAGTTTCAATATCAATATACTTTTGTAAGTGAGATCAATCAGTTTCAAATTTATCAATAAATTTTTTACATCTTATTGATAGCTCTCTCCGTAACGACCTAAGTGAATTATTGATCCAATAATTTGAATAAATAGCTTAATATCACGGCCCAAAATGTTCAAGCCAAGTTATTAGTAGTAGCACAAAAATTTCTTTATATATCAGACTTAATTTCTATCTTCTATCGATGTGGGATGAGGTATCACAATGTCCTCCACTTTAAGACGCGATGCCTTCGTCGCGTGGTCCAAATTCTTCTCCTGGTTGGGATATAAATAGCAGCCCATTAGCGTGTATAATATATACAACCTCGACTTTATTCTTTTCTGGAGCCTCTACTTTTCTATCCACACCATCATAGAGGTCTACATGGGTATCAGAATTGACTCTGATACTATTTGTAATGACTCAAGAGGATTACTAGTCCAATAACTTGAATAAGGAATCTAATAATGCAGTCCAAAATACTTAAACTAAGTTATTAGTAGAAGCACACAAATTTTCTTTATAGTTAGGGGATGGATTAATAATATTATATTATATTATTAATCACCAACTCATTTAAATACTAAAGTTGATAGAAATATAACTAACTTTATTATTTATATCCTCAAGAGACGAATATCTTGTAGTAAGTCCTGCATATATGAATTTAGTGCATGTAAGAATCCATGATTCTAACATTTTCTTTTGAATTATTTATTTTAATCTTTTTTGAAAATTTTTTACTGATTTAATTAAAATGTTTTATTTTTTTGATTACTTTTAACTCATGAAATATAAAAAGTAAAAAAAAATATTGACTGAAGTTGGAAAAAGTTTACTAAAAAACAAGATGTCACATTTTTACTATAATCCTTGTTTGACTGTGTCATTTTTTAGCTCTTTTATTTTTTTGTCAATTTATTCTCTAATTCCTCCGGTTAAGAGGAATTTAAAAAAGTAATTTTTTTTACTCAAATTCAAAACAAATCTACAAAATATGAATTTTTTTTAATTATTATAAAAGCCTGTCTTTTTCAACAACCTAACTTAAGTTGGTTGCACACACAAACACCCGAAAAGAATATTGATAAGAAGTTTAATTTGTTTCACTTCTATTTTCCTTTCAAAGAAAACCAACATCCAAACACATTCCTTAAACTTCAGTTCGGCATTATTTGGTAACCCAGTTTAAAATCTGAGATTTTTATTTTTCATGATTTTAAATAAATAAATAAATAAAACTATTTGGAATCTTGGATGTACAAAAAAGTGACTTTGAAGTTCCAGAATAGAGAGAAAAAATTACTTGTTAAAAATTTGAAACAAAAAAGTTGAAAGGCATAATTTTAAGACCAAGTCAAATGAATCCTTATATTTCCCTTAGAAACCCAGGTGCATCAATAAGAAATTAAGGAACTGACGCATTTGAAAGTGACAATTGCCTGTTACTTTGATCCCAACTACACGAAAGATAACAACAGCAGCAACAGTAAAACCAGAAGTGGAAAAGACAAGGGTTCAAAACGGCATCGTCCTTCTGATCTCAATAACTGCAATTTAATTTACAGATGCTGAATGGACCTTATTGTAGCAGCACAACATTAACTACTTAATTACTAAACTAGCTAGAAAGCAAAATGCACGAGTGCGCGCGCGCACACACACACATGTATATATATATATATATATAATTATTGTAGCAGCACAACATTAACTACTTAATTACTAAACTAGCTAGAAAGCAAAACGCGCGCGCGTTGTAAATCAGATGGTGCAATCAGAACTAATCGAATTGGTTCAAACCTGATAATCACGAACAGAATCATGAACCGAACTCCTCGTTATCGAAATCACTAGATGCTACGCGCGATGTTCTCGAACTCTTGCAAGATGAAGAACACCGTTAGTGTTTTTCGGCCTGGTTAAATCGGAAAGTACTCTGACGTTTAAGTTAGATTTCTCTCTGAGAAGTTTCTATGCATGAACTGGGTTCAAGAATCCGTACCTGAGTGTATAGAGTGCCGTCCTTTATATAGAGATTAAAACCAGGGAGGCTGAGTCCTCTTAGGATTCTACCTCTTATCCTAATTTCTGCTTACCAGAGATTTTGCCTTATTTTTAGACAATTATAATTACTTTAAGAAGCTTTTACTTCATTTTCCGAACTCCGTAACGGGAATGGAGTATTTTAGGATTATTCGTTGGCCTTAGGTTTTACTAAACCAAACTACCCTGTGATGGGTTTCACCTCTCGGGGGTGGCCCGAACTCGTCATGAGCCGAACTGATAGTGAGCTGGTCCTGCAGAGCCGGTTTAGATCTGTTTGCTTTGAGCTGGGCTCCAAGCCTATAGTTTTATCTCCCCTCAACTGCCACCCAGCTCTGGTTTTCTCTTGGCCGAACAACCTAGTAAAGAGTCAGAGCTTTTTGTATGCCTTTTGCCTGATGGGTAGTTTCTCTTGAACTGTGTTTGTTCAGTACATATATTCGGACTTTTGTTTCTTTAGTCTGTCATTTATTCGGCGCATGCACTGAGGTTGTCAGCTAGCGAGTGTCCGATTGCTGCTCGGTGTTCGGCGGTCGAATGTCGCTTCAAAAGTCCCATCTTTTGGCATTTTTCCGTATATGACAGCTTGTCTCGAGC